>VCCN01004192.1:287900-305082 GCA_006491835.1 Architeuthis dux | reverse complement strand
GTATGTGTGTGTGTGTGTGACAGAGAGAGTAAAAAGACAACCAACCACCAAAGGAGGGAGCTGCCAGTGTCCGGGTCTGACCATACCTGGCCTGCCTGGCCAACTAGAAGTGGCATATCTACAGAACCATGTCCAGAACAAGGTGTTGTGTCAGCTATATACAGCATGCCTGTCTATTAAGTCTTGGTAGTAGTGCAAAAAAGAAAAAGGTATTGTTCAATGGTGTGCACAAAGAATTACAAAAATGCCAACTTGATTTCACTAAGCATATATTCTCCTCTAGTAAACAATTCTAAGAGGCATAATTATGTTCTTGAGAAGCTGAATGTCTATCTGTGACATGTGAGTAAATTGTTGTTAGGTCAAAGTAGGGGCCTCTGATGAAAAAAACAACTTTTTAAATAAGATTCATTTTATTAAATATTTTTTTAAAAATCATATTTTAAATGATTAGTGAGCTAAGTGAATAAATTAAAATTTAAGGGATAATATTGAATATGAATATTTTGGTAGATGATAATATCTGTAAATCTAAACAACTAAATTTCAGTAATTAAGAGAGTGGAAAAAATAACTTCAAATTTTAGTTCATCTTTTTCTCTCTGGTCCACCTTGATTCCATTTTTTTTTTAATAACAATTCTTTTGGTCTAATAGGAACTAACACATATGAATAACTCAAAACTGCTAAGAAAAATAGTAATATCACAGAGATAAAAATGTAATTTTGATGAAAAGAAATATTATGATATCTATTGTCTGGAATTGCATGAAAAATGTCAGCTGAAATATATTGACTACAGTAAACAAACTGACGCTGTAAAATATGGAAGAAATTGAACAGACAATATTTAAAAATAAATTGTCAACTGCAAGGGAAAGGAAAACGTGTGTGTGTGTGTATGCGTGTGCAGTCATGCAGTGCTGAAGAGAGGTGTGTATGTGATGTGTGCACAGTAGTAGCATCCACTAGTTAATTTATTCATTAAAATCCATGGCTACTACCAATACAAGAAACGACACAATAGCTCATACTTTTTGCTGGCTACACAAGCCACACCATCTGAACACACACAAAAAAGCTAACAACAATGGAAAAAGCAAGGCAGTCAAGGTAATCAATCTTTAATGTTGGTGATATCCAATAAAATCCATTCAATAATAAAGTACATTAAGTATTGTTTCACAAGAGCAGCCTAAGGATCAACAGATACGTTTTGGAGGGAATTGTCATTCTAATAGAAATGTGGAGATTCTGGTCTTTTCCAAAACCAGACAGATGGGTGTGTCATTAGGTTTCAGCAGCTAGTGGTGTATGATGGAATTACAAGGGAGCCATTATATATTGTTTGGGGAATATTGGAATTGGAAGATGGCTGGGCAGACGGTAGACATTTCTCAAGAGCTAAAATGCATAAACATTTGAAAAATAACAAAGTTCATCAACAAATATAGCATGCCACTCAACTCTCTTCATATATATACTGAGAGAGAGTGTCAAGGGGTTGGGATAAATAAACCAAGGGGATGGTGGATGAAAGACTACTGAACTGGACGCTATAAATAAACTCAAGTCAGCACGTGCTGCAGTGCCATTCTTGTCCTCTTCCTGTCCCACTACAACAAGGGCCACTATTTTAAATATCAGACACTAGCTGCTGAAACACGGGCCAACCTGGCAGACAATCACTTACCTTGGAAGTGCTGAAAAAGTTTCAACACCATCTGTATTTCTTTCTTTCTTTTGAATACACAAGGGAAAAGATATGGTTGGGGTTTCATGATGAAAGCCGATAGAAGTGCAGATTCCTATCAACACCATTTCTTTTACTTGTGGGGGCATGTGGTCAGGATAAGGCAGCCAGGGAGACAATCAGCCAAATATATGAGCAAGCAGGCAGAAAAGCAGGAGGGAAATGTGCTGGACCAAAAGATTAGTGGTTAATAGGCAGAAAAGAGAGGAGGAGGAGCAATAAAACACATGGGAAAACAATTTTTTTTTTTAAATCCACAGTAAACAAATGAGTTTAATAGGGAAAAGAGAGAATCTCATCCAAACAAAAAATGTATTTAAGGTTCTCAGTGTAAATCAGTGGATGTTCCTGAGACCTGAAAAGATAGCAAAAACATAACCAACCACACTGGAACTGAGCATGTTGACAGCCCAATAGGTGCACCTGGCACCAATCGAGATGAAAATCATGCATGTGCTCAGGAGACATCTGACTGAGCAATGAGCGTTCAGTTAAAAATTAATAAATTGGTTGACATGAGAACATAGAGGGACTCAAACCCAGAGACCCAAGCTGAGGGAAGGAGGCCTCACCCTTTTGTTTTTCTCTTCTCCTCCATTAAGACTTTTTCAAGAGATTATTAAACGCAAAGCAAGCTCATTTGACTTTCCAAACATTTCAGAAAGTAATGCTCACTTAGTAGTACACTTATAAACTTGGTTTATTTTGGCCCAATATCAAAGTTGATATTTAACATTTTTTGTCACTTGCACCATTTAATTAATGGAAATTTTGACAACATGTTGAACGGATACTTGCCAAGTTGTTAATGTCTCAATTTAGATTTGATCCCATGGCTATTGGCATCAACCCCGATTGCTGCACTTTCTTTATGATATAGACCAAAGCTATTTTTTAAAAAAATTTTACTTTCAACTTTTTCCAAAAATTTGTTTTAAAGAGAGGTCATGATTATCCTGTTTTTTTTTTGTTTTTTTAAGCCAACTTTAGAGGAGTTGGTGATAAACACATTGAGAAAATGCAAAATAAAACTTGCTAAATGTTTTCAATTTGAAAAATGTTTTCAATTTGAAAAATTAAAACCTTGCATTCAATTCAGAAAATTGATGGAGATAGGATTAATATTAATGATAATAAAGTTAATAGTTATCTACTTATCCAACCTAGATAACTGACACCACTTCCTGCTTATTTTGTGTCCTCTCAACAAAACACCAGTAATGTCAAGAAGCTTGGAGCTGATGGCAGGACTTGCTGAGAAAGTGCAGTGGAAGGGTGACAAAAATATGAAGAAACAGACTTATTACAGACACATTAATACGAAATCTGAAGATGAAGGCAACTTCATGAAGGCTGAAGGCAAGTGAATGATCTAAACTGTTCAAGTAAATGACTAGATAATTTTACAACTGGGTAAAGTATTGTTTCCTACAACAGTCTTTCTAAAAATATTTCAATGATTGATTTTGAAAAGTAATCCAAATGTATTTACAAAACAGCTAAGGAGGTAGTGTTTTTTTTGTTGGTTATTACATCGAACTGGCATTGTAAGGGCTTTTTAGTAGAATGTTTATTTATATCCTATAATACATTGTGTGAAAGTCATTTTAGAAATTCAAATAATCTAAGAAATTATACTAGAGCCCATGTTAAGATTTACTTTCAAAGTTTATAGAATTAGCATCTATGATAAGTAAAGCTGATGTCTTTATAAAGAAAATTGCCAAACTGAACTTGAGTGAGAAAATAAACTAATATGAAGTATGCAGGTTGCATCTGAATAGAAAATTAAAATGTTGGTACCCACAACCAAAAACTAATTATTACTGCTCACCTATCAGCTGTATTCAAATGTCTTGATTCAAACTTCATGAAGTGATCTCAACCTCCAACGAAAGAGTGTCTGTGTCCTCATCATTATTCACAGCAACCAATCCCACATGCAGACAGCAGCATACAAATGATAATTTCCATTCACAATCTATGTGGCAGATAGAGATGGTTGTAACAGATTCAACTGAGAACCATGGGGGAGTAGAAAATAGCTGGCCCAGGTGGATGCACATGTCCACAAAAATCACGGATGAAATCATTGTTAATGCAATGGCAGAGGATAGGGCAGGTTATATTTTAATAGAAAAAAGCCACGGGTAGTTAATAAGATAAATAATGAAAACGTTTTCCCACCCTCAAAAGAGCAGAGCATAATTGAAAGAAAACCTACAAAAGAAGAGAGCTAATAATGTTTTGTACATACAAATAGAAATAAATAATAAATAAAACAAAAGGAATGTGATTTTAAGTTGTAGTTTAGATTAAACCGCTTGCCCTAGTGGTAACAGCTTCAACCATTGCAGATAAAGAAAGAAGCTGAGTTTTATTTTGGAGAAGGAAGATGGTATGGGAATCTTTCAATGAAATTCAGTTCAAAGAAAGTTTTCTTCACAAAATGTGAAGCAATGGCATACACTTATTTCCAGTGCTGGCAGAGAATGACAGAACTGAAAAGAAGGTATTCAGTTTTTGGTATTTTTCCGGACAGATATATAAAAACATTTTTTGAAGTTCAGGTTACAATTTATTCTGACTTTTTATTCTTTTTGTGTGAGTTTCCATTGAAAGCCACATGAAGCCGTTCAGTTCCACTGAAGGTTCTGTGCCCGACACTAGAACTGAACAGTAAAAGAACAATGAAATCATCCAAAGACTGCAGCATTAGCATCTACACTGGACAATGTAGACAAAATCTTCAGAGGGATAATAATGACCTTATTAAAAATAAGGACATAGTAAATGGACCAGATCCATTTTGACTGTTCATAAATGCCAGACATGTTTCACGAAATTCATTTTCAAGAGCGAAGCGGTGTAGGATTAGTTGGCTCCCTAACAAGGATGTTATAGGGAGAAAATGAATGGCAACAGTTGAATTCAGTTCCCCAAACAGGGTCTGAAATCCATCCTAGCCAGCAACCGCAGAAATCCGAAATGGAAATATAAACCTCATCTGGGTTCTGCAAAATGTACTTGACATTACCATGATTATACAGTGATTGATCCAAACAAGGCAATATCAATGCTCCCAGACAAAAAGCCTGCCAACAATTTAAGGGGGGGAAAAAAGCAGTCATTATTATTTGGTCATCTAAGGATTAGGAAGTTTGTTTCTTTTTGCTCCCTCTCTATTGCAACATTTCAAGAAACACAAATATTTACTGTTATCTCTTGAATAAAAAATATCTTACAAGTGAACCTATAATAGAAATCATTAGTAAAAGGTTTTGTCAGAAAATTAGTAAGTTTTATAAAGTTTATTATTCAAAGGTCATCTTCTGTGCAAAGATAGGGTGAGAAAATGCAGAATAACAATGGTTAGTGTTACCTATTTGAAACAAGAAACTTTTGTTTTCTGCTGCTGTTACAGTTAATTGATTAAAAAAGAATCTTTTTAATTACAGATAGTTTGGAAAATTAGCCAATTTAGTGTGCTGTGTGGTAGTTGTAGCAGAGTCTCTGCACAGGTGTGGGGATTAACTGCTACATACTTGGAAGACTAGCATACACCCCTTAAATGTGAACTACATACTAGAAACATATTTATCTACAAACTTTGTTAGGTCATCTGTAACGTAAAGAGAAAAAAGACAGTAAAGACTAACAGGGTTCTAACCACAAAGAATACATGCAGGTATACTTTCTAATTGAGAATGTGCAACAGTCAGCCACAAGTGAAGGCATGCAACCATTTATCTACTGAGGAAAGCAGACCACAAAATTTATTGGCAGGGTAAATCTAATCAGGGTGGCAACTGTTCTGATATTACCATCAATAATTCAGGATTCAAAAATGCCTTTTCCCAAGAATAAAAAGTATGAATATTATATTGATAACAGTCATACAGTGACTTCAACTAAGCACAGAACAATCTGGACTCAGGTGAGCAATGAGAAAACAGTTTGCAGAATAACAGTAGAGAGGAGGTTGTAAAACAAGATATTGGATTGCTAATTTCAAATGTTTCTGGGTTGGTTTTGTTTTCTGTTTTGTAAGAGGAGAAACAATGTTAGTTTAGACAAAAGTAGAATGCTAGCATTGTTGTATTGAAAGATCTGGGTTTTGTTAGAAAGAATTCTTTCCACTTCACATGCCAAGTATTGGGCTTAACATGTTAACTGACCCAGTAGAGAGTCAAACCAACTTGTGCTCTATATTAAATATATTGTTTTAAGAATTAGTTAGGTCTTATTTGCTGGGAGCTCCACAGGTATCATGAATGAAACTAAATGAAATTTATTACAGCTTTTAATAGTTTCATTAGAAGTCGTTCAAATCTACTACATTGGTTTTAAGCAGTTTCATCTTCCTGTCATAAATCTCCCTGCTTGTCTGCAACAAAAAGCTGATAGTTTGGATCAGGTAGATATGTTTTCCCTTGTTTTGTTCTCTTAATTACAAACCAATTTCATACCCATTTCTCCCATTTCTATGAAGACATACTAAATTCAATTGTTTATCTATCTGCTTGTTGACATAATAAAAAATAAATTGCTTCGATACAACAATTTTAAAATCTAATTGTTCAACTTGGACCAACACAATGCAAATAAAAAATAATTACATACTGTCAAGTAATTTATAAATATTGGATGTTTGATGAAAGTAAAAGTCACAACAAAGTATGGCTGAACCAGAGATAAATAGTGTGTGAAAAAAATATTTTGTAAAATAAAAACATTATTTGTTAAGCCAAGACCAGCATATCTGAATCTCTACTTCCCCCAGGTTAAGATGGTAGAGAGTATGAATGATGGTTGTGGCCTCTGACACAGGGATAGTGGTGCTACATAGTCTGGAGCATCACTACTACAGCGATGCTCTTTGTATACATGTGGCTGAGTGAAGTCAAACAAGGTACAATACCAGCCATGAAAGTGGAAAATTTCTTACAGAGAAGAAACATGTTTGAGGAACAAAGGGAAAACACAAAAAAAAGTTTATGAACAGTTTTGCTTGCTTGCAGTTTAGATTTTTCTTCTTTTTTTTCCTTTTTTTCTTTTCTTTTTTGGTTTTTTTTTTCATATTTTTAAGGTTTTTTTTCCATAATATTTGTAAATGTTTATACAGTTTTTCTCAATGTTTCTTTGTTTTGGTTGTCTTTTTTATGGTTTTAATTTTTAGAAGTCCATTATAGAAGACAGTGGAATTACAAGCCATAATCACAATGGTGATACAGTGGACTGTTACACATGGTAGCCAATAAGAACAATAATAATAATAATAATAATAATAATAATAATAATAATAATAATAGGAGGAGTTATAATAATGCTGGCTATAGGCTTTAAATAGAGAGCATAGCGAAGGTAATGTTTTTTTTGTTTTGTATAGATAATTGTACAAAAGTTGGACTGCCACCAGAGCAGTCACTCACTTGCCATCACTGAGAAGGCAGGTAGGAAAGAGGCAGGTAGAAAGGCAGGTAAATAGCTATGTAACCAGCCATCCTAACTGCTACTATGCAGTGGTATGCAAGAGCCAACATGCACTCCACTGTGGCAGCGAGACACAGGGTACACGCTAACAAAATGGAATGCAGCTTCATGTAGGAGGAGGAGATATAGTAGTAGAGGAGGAGGAGGAGGAGGAGGAGGAGATTACATATCCTCCATTTCAATTATCAATGAATGCACTAGAAAGCTTTGTAGTTCTGTTGTTCTTTGATGAATGGGAGTAAAAATTTCTCTTTCAACTAGATACCTGCAAAATAAAAGAAAAATTATAATTAAGTATTTATGCACTAATTCATCTCATGCAAACAATAGGATATTTCTCAGCACTTTTGTTGCCCTTCTCACATTTCAAAGAGAAAAAAAACCTTTTAAGACAAGCCAAACATTTGTAACTGTTCGGTATTCAACTATTGATAGAGCAGACATAAAATTACATTTGAGTTTTAGAAAATAGAAAGGGCTTACTGTTTGGTTTGGTAATAAAAATTGTTCTGCTTATATGAAAGATACAGTTTACAAACCCCACCTACTCAGCACCGGACTGAATCAATTCTCAAAGCACAAGCTACAATACAAGCAACTTAAATTCCTGCATTTTTAGCATCTGCCACTTATTACAACTTATACCAGGTTAAAAATATTTTCAATAATCTTTAAGATTCAACTGTTGTCTTGAGCAACCAAAAAAAATTCTACTTATCAACATGAACAGTTAAGATGTTGAAAATGTACATCAGATGCAATACACAAGACGGAACTAGGTCCATAAAAACGTTAATTTTAAAATTTTAAGTTGTTTTTTTTTTAAATTTTGAAGTTTAAGAATTATAATATTTATAACATCTAGAACACTGAAAATTGAAAATAATTTTCAATATTTTTCATTTTCATAGTATATTGTTCAATAATCTTGATATTTACTAAAGTCTGGTACAATGCTTAAAAAAAAACTAAAAAAAAACATGTAAGGTAGGAATATTCTGTTGCACCAATCTTCAAAGTGCAGAGCACCTGCCTGTCTTGAAGATCAGCATTCAAAATCTTGGCTTTTACCTGAGCTCAAATATTCACCCCTGGAAAGTATGCAAGTACCTCAGTCATGAAGCAGGAAATTTTACTATGTTTACAGCTAAAAAACTGTCTACTGTTGGTGGCCATTCAGTTATACACAGTTTAATTTCAAGCAAATCTCAGTAAGTTCATGATAAAAGATTGTAATTTTAACTCAGAATGAGAGCAATAAATTTAGGACATTATACGGCTTAAAACAAAGCAAAAATACAAATTTAAGAATTCAAAGACTACTATCTGTAGTAGGAAAAATACATCAAAATATTACATTGCCAAAGATAAGAGATACAAGGTGAAAACACACTGAAGGACATTCTTTAAGATTCAACTGTTGTCTTGAGCAACCAAAAAAATATTCTACTTATCAACATGAACACAAAAGTAACAGTTTTATTTACTTAGATTACTCATAACTATTTAATGAATCATTTTAAGAAAGAAAAAAAAGAAAATGCAAGATTTTGTTTGTGATAGTTTTCTTTCTTACAAACTCATGTAAAGATATTTTCCATATAAAATATTTTTTTTTTTTAAACCATGTGGTTACCTCAATTACTAGCAACCTACAATTAGTGACAGACATTTTTAGCAAGGAATTTCTTAGCGAAACCCAATAACAAAACTCTATTTAACAAAAAGAATTTGTAGTTCCATGACCGGTTTCAACCTCGTCTTAATGATTTTTATGATTGAGACTTCACCCAAAGTTTCATAACAATCCAACATGATACAGCTGAGAAAATTGATATTTAACATATTAGGGACCAACTTACAAACATACAGACCGAAAAGTATCTGATAGAGATGCATGGATGCATCTAAAAATAAAAGACAATTTTTTTTTATTTGACATTAACTTTATCAAACAACATTTAGCATTTTGTTTCATCATCTATCTTTCAAGCAACTTCATAATTCCATCCTCCCATAACTTTTTATCTTTCTCAGCAAAGAACTGTTCTAGGTGCCTTTTGCAATCTTCCAGAGAAATTAAATTAAGTTATATGGCCAACATTGAATTGTTTGCTAAGTTACCCAACTGTACCACCAGCAGGATTTGTTGCAACTATATTGGTAGACAGTCAGAACTTTCATTACAACCCGATTGCTTATGATATTCCAATAGAAACTAATCAGTCCTGTTTGGTATGTTGTGAAAAAATGAAATGATTATCTGCAAGCCTCTGCATGCAAAATAAATGTTGAAATGACAACTTACTTATGCCTTGCTTTCAGGTGCCATTCGAATTGGCGTAGATGTAATCATTGGTCCATTCTGGGACAACCCACCACCACCGCGAATAGCTGCTGCCTGCGCAGGAGAAACAGACTGGTGTTGTCCAGGCCGGATTGGTTTGGCTGAAATTATATGTAAATAAATGAACAAAAAGAAGACTCTGCAGATTTGAAATCAAACAAAAAAAGGACCAGTTATTACAAAAATTATTGCCAGACAATTATTTTAATATAAAAGCCAAATATGTAAATGAGTATGTTTGTATGTTTGGTTGGTTGTCCGTCATGTTCGCTAGCTGAGATATCCTACATCTCATAATGAATTGGTCCACATGAGATACATTGATACAGCTAATAAAAACAGTAACGGGTGGTTAATAAAAATGAGATATGCTGTTTCCATAGCAACAAAGAATAATCTTTTCTTAACAGCCTTGCCTGCTGCCTAAATCAGCCATACTGAAGGACGGGGTAGTCACTTTGTATATTTTATAGAGAGGGTGGGAGAGTAAAAGGGGAAAACTGACAAAGACAAAACACTTTTTTGTAATTTTGTTGACTGCTGCTGCTTTATCAGATATCTTAAATTGTAAATAAAAACATTTTTTTTTTTACAAAAACCACAAAACATAATACCATGAAAATTCCTGTGTGTACAAATGTGACCCTGGGAAAGATTTTCATCAAATTAGTTTTTGAAAATAATGGTCACATTTTTTTTAAATGTGCTTGTGTGTAATTTAAAAAAAATATTCATTCAGCTTGCAATTTCCCAGTTCATATTACAGATACTTTTTTTTACCTGTATATTAAAAGAAAATTCCAAAACTTTAAAGAACATTAGGTCACACTACGATCCAATCAAAGTCTCACCAATTGAATTGTAGTTGAACTCAGGCCAGTTTTTGCAAAGAGTCACTGATTTGTATTTTTTTTTAATCGCTGATCGTGCCATTAAGTACTCATGTTGCTACGACTCTACTTTTAATCGCTGCAAAAAGTCTCACGTCACATCATAATTTAATAAAAATTTTAATTTATTTAATTTATTCAAAACAAGGATAACTACAAAAATCTTTTTTAAAAAGTGGTAAGAAAGTCCAATAATTGAAAATAAAAAGAATAAAACTTTTCTCAAGTAATTTTTAGTACTCTCCAATCTATAATTTATTACCCATCTCGTAAAATCAATTTTTTTTATTAAACTAACAAAAAACCTTTCCTGCCCAAGTACCCATTCATCAAACAATATTTTAGATATACTAAACACACAATAAATTTATTAAAAAAACTATGATGCAAACAATAATTTATTTTAATATAAAACTATTAACGATTTTCTAATTCAATGTTTACTTTTTATCGTAACTTTCATTATCAAAAAGAGATCAATGTGATAGTTTTACATCCAAAAATGAGGCAAAAATAATATAAAAACATCTTAAATATTCCTGAAAATAATGTAAAAATGTGAAAATGCATTTTTAATCAAAATATAGCTTCCTGTTTTAGCAGTAAATTTTGATCGGCTGATACAATAAGGTAGCCATTTTTATTTAGTTGAAGTGACGTTAAATTTATTATCGCTTTCCATTGGCTACGATCCAATCATAGAAGATAAAGCCATTCCTATTCTTATGATTCAGTTGGTGACTTGAAAAAGCGCATGTGATCATGTCATGAGAACACTTAGGTCACAGTTGGTCAGCGACAAATTTGTTGGCAACTACTGAAAGAATCTCCGATTTGACAAAATCCAGTCGGTGACCAATCATAAGTGCGACCTGAGCTTAGCTTTAGAGTTACCTATATAAGAATTAAGAGAAAATTACTTCACCATATTCATTTTCCTAAATATAAACCCATTCCAAACATTTTTAGAAAATAATGAGATTTTGACAAAGTTATCATAAAGAGTACCAACTGAAGATACATCTAACAGATGTAATAGGTGTTGGCATTTAGGTGTGAGTATTTTTAGAAATGTTTATATTTATGTGGTAATCTAATTTCTTTTGTTAACATTATCAAAAACAAACTAACAGAAACAAAGTTTACTGTTTTGTCTGAAAGAGTTCCAGTATGAAAGGGATCTTGATGTCATAAATCTGTCTCTAATACCAGGATGGTGGTGTATTTGGTATTTGTCACTGTGACATCGGTTGTTCTTAGTAGCATGAGTTTGCTCTGTATGCACATCTTACAGTATCTGCGTCCATTTCTACCATGCTGTGTGTCATTTTGAAGATGTGTATCAGGACACTTCTCAATCTTTTGTATTGTAGAGTGGGAAGCTGTAATATTCTGAGTCTGTCTTCATATGGCAGGTCTTTTAGTTGTGGCACCAGTTTCGTAGCTCTCCTCTGCAACATCTTTTTGTGTTGAGACCAGATAATGCTTGCATATTCTACATGTGGTCTGACCAGGGTTTTGTTCAGCAGTTTGAATATAGTGGTCAATGATCAATAATAAAGTGGTAAAAAATATTATGCCTTGGTTAATTTGAATCAAATATACCCTAATAAGATTTCATCACGCAATGAAATTAAAAAATACATTTAAAAAAAAAAATATATATATCAACAGTAAGCTAAAGAAAGAAATTTCTGCCTTACCTATTTGTGCAGCATGTCCTCGGCGAGCGAGGTTCTTCTGGCGGACAGCTTCCTTGATTCTATCCACCTCGTGCTGGTACCTGCCATTTTCAAAAGGGCTATTGTTAATTCAAGTACCAAATGGTACTGCAAGTTCCATACATTAAAGAAAAAAGTTAGATTTCTGTAATGAGGTGGCAAGTTGTAGGTATAAATGTCCCAGGAGGTTAACCGACAGCATATGATCAGATATGAGTAACAAAGAGTCAGTTTTAGTCAATATTAGCAATGCTCCATACAGCCTGTCTACTTGAATGTTTACACAATCCAAGCACTAGTAAAGAGTCAAGCCAAATGTAAAAAAGAAAGGTTAAAGAAGCATGGTGAATAGCACTAAGAAAAAAACATTAATGAGTGAGTTATAAGAAGAAAACCTTTCACCAAGCACTTTTACCACAATCTCTGGCCAGTTCTACTTTACTCAGACATGTAAAACAAATCCTTGCAACTCTATAAATTTCTTTTTCCTGGAGTATTTAATTTGAATGACGTTACTGCTTAAGAAGTAACTACAAAATAATTCTCCCATGTGTTTAGGAATATTGTAAGGTTTTGATTAAACATTATCACCAAACCAAAGAAATATTCACAAGAATATGATCCAATTTCTAACTCTCTGTTCATAAGACAGTTTTAAAGTAACTGGAAATCCCAGTTATTTAACAAAATACATATGCTCTGAGTCAAAAACACTTTAACAACTTACTTATCAAATCTTCATTATATTATGAAGTTTAATATAAAACCTCATGCATTATTTTATTTTTATTTTGAATCTGATCTATTTATGCACTATTCTGCTTGAAAACATATGAACTTGAAAGTGCCAGATTGAATGCACAAAGTTGTCATATGAAGGATTATAAAACCATTTACACAATCCCAAATATAACAAAATGTTGCTAAGTAGGAAAGAGGCATATGTCCATACTATTACATTTAAATTCTTTTTTTTTTTTTTTTTTTTTTTTTTTTTTAAGAAGTTAAATTTTTAAGGAATACCTCCAGTCTGCCACCCCACAATTTTTAACATTAAATTTGCTCTGTGGCTTATATCTTTAAAAAATGTATGATGTTGACTTATCAAAGAATAACATGGAAATTAATTTTATTGCCAATATGTATAAACTTGGAAAAGAAATTGAAATGTTATATATAAAAGTAGCTGGTTTTTACTATCAGAAATCATTTGAATAATCAATGATTTTAAAACCGGTTTTAAGTGAAATGGTGGAACTATTGATCAAAATTCATATGAATATTTAATAGAAATTGAAACTAAGAACCAGCCTCTACAAGTAAGATACCCAAAATAAATTAGGATTATGGATTCAAAAGAAATTTAGCATGATTTTTGTTTCTAATTTAAATTTTTTTGAAAACCAGACATTCATATATGTAAATGCTAAGCATATGCATACAAATATATAATCTACAATCAGCAAAGCTAACACCACAAGTTTGAATACTGATTATTCTAATTTTAGTATATTCAATGTTTCGTCTGATAATGAAGTGAAATTCCATGATAAATCAACAATAACTATGTAAAAGATAAGCAAATTTGTTAGCAATGAGACAAAATATTTGCAATTGTATTTACAGATAGCAAGCAAATAGAATAAAATACCCTTAGTACCACTAATAAATAATGTGTGAAGCAAAAAGGGAAAAAAAAGGAGGTAGGAATCGAACTGACACCAGTAACACAGGGTTAGGAGGGAGATGAAAAGGGATAGAGGCGAAACAAAATGTAGGAGATACAAGGAGGATGAGGACAAAAACGTTACCTTTTTCTGTCTCTCATAGCGCCTTCCTTGGCATCCTTGAGAGCAGATTCCAGGGACTTGACTCGCTCCATAGTAGCACGTAACCTTTTCTCCAGCTTGGGCAACTCACAGCGCAAGTCAGCATTGTCTCGAACAAGCTGTAATACCACAAATCATGTGCTCAATAAATAACAAGAACAAGGATCAAAAGTCAGAGTAAATCAGAGTGTAATAATCAAAAGTATAATACTTTTTTCAATTAAATCTAAGCTTATTTACTTCAAACAAACAATGCACATTCCCAATTGGTATCAGTACAGCTTGACAGTGCTCTAGGAGTTGAAGAGAGTGGTTGAAAATCCTTTTCTAGATTACATCATTTTATTTTTATCTAATGGGATTCACTTTAATGTATATTTACTCAACATTATGTTTTACAAATTATAACACCAGCATTTACATTGATAAGCATTTCAAATTTCATTTGTTTTCAAAAGGTAATCTTAATGTTAGGACTTTAAATTACCAGGGAGTAGTTAAATTTAAAATTGAATCTGTGTTTGCAATAATCATTAGAAAGAAGTGATGCATATGAAACCAAAAATTTAAAAAGAAACCAACCTGCTTGTGAACCTTAGTCAGCTGCTCAAGATTATTTTCTAAGAAAGAGATCTTTTGTTTCTGGGCAGCATTACCACCAGTATCTTCTTCTTCTTCCTCAGTCTTGCTGCATGACTGCAAATAAAATAAACATTCCTTTAAAACCTAGATATCAATAAATTAAATGAACAGATGTTCATAAAAATATAAGGATAAAAATGTGATAAAAGAAAAAATTGAAATTAAGTATTTATTCAAATATTAATACATATGAAAAGAAAACACTTACAACTACTTACATTAAGAAGTGAGTATGTATGTGTATGCAGGCATATGTGCGTTTGGTTTTGGTGGGTGTAAGTTAGTTTGGAAACCGGAATCTTTTCCCCATGGTAAAAAAAGGTTAACGGTGAGGAGATGGGAATCCATCTTATCCTTTTCATAGCGTTGCAGATTTTGTGCGGCCAAGATAGTGATAAGAAGTATATAGACACTTTCAGAAAGATAGATTTGTGGATAAACCATAAACTAGCAGCAGTTAATTTGAAATGTTTGAATACAAAATCCTTAACTTTGATTGGCTAGGATTTTTGCAATCAGGAGAGATTTTTGGTCAGTGAGAAAAAATTGGTTGGAATTTTGCCTCTGAGATGATGTAGTCACCTTTTTTTTGGCTCTAAGCTGAAATGGAAAGGCAGGGAGCGGGTAAGAAAGAGGGAGAGAAAGAAAGGCAGATTTGAAAGTGGCCATGCAGTAGTGATTTGTTTGAGGACTTTTCACCCAACTTAGAAGTAAACAGTGAGTAACATGTAAAGTTACACATTGTGCAATATAGATGCATATGTGTGTGTGCAGCTAATGGCTGCAAAGTATATAGAGTATAATTCCATCCAACATTTGATATGAAAAATGGGAATTCCCTGGTTTTCAAAGAAAATCTGTAATGAATAAGACCAGATGAATAGTAATGATAGAAGGACTTTTTTGGTAATTGGCATGGGTGCACTTCTTTTCAGATCAGCAGTGGTGATTTATCTCTTTCTTTCCAAACTCATTTCTCCCTCTTCTATTTTTGTTCAACCGTCTGTATTTAATTTGGGGTCGCTTGGTCAACAATGATGCAGTCATTTGGACATTTACACAGCGTGTGTAAATGCAAATACACGTAGGTGCAACTGTACACTTATAGAATAACTTTTAATGCATATGCTCACTTCTAAATGAAATTAAGCTTTTTCTTCAGAGAATTTGTAAATATATTTTAGTATAAAAAGGTTTTTGTAAGAACTTTCTTTATACCAAATCATTCATCTGCTTTGTTATTCTAAAAGGTTACGTTTAATCATTGAAAAGATTTAACTGAAAATTTATAGTAGATAAAAACAACAAATTTTAAACTCCTTTAAAAATTGCACCAAAAAATGTATTTGCTTTCAAGTGTTATGAATGTACACATGAAGAATCAAAGAAATTTTAGTTGTTTGAAAATTATTCATACAGGCCAAAATTTATGAAAATTATGTAAAGCATATAAAGAGAAATTACTGCTATTAATATTGCAGATGTTAATCTTTAATCTTTTCAGGTTCTAAAAGTATTTCTGAGGTAATGAAAAAGTACAAGAAAGTTTGGGGTATATATATGTGCATTAAAACCCAATGTTTACCTTTTTCACTTTATTTTGTAGATCTTGTACAAAAAGTTTCCTAAGATTGTGTAGTGTTTGCAGCTCCTTTGCCTAAAAAGAAAAACATTTTTGAAGCAAATGAATGAAAGATCAATGAGATATTCTAGCACATTTAGTTTAAAACTAAGAATACAAAATATGAAAAGTGTTTATATCAATGCTAATATCCAAAACAAGTAGATATTTACTAAACTTTGACTGGGACAGGATCTCAATAGTGGGGAACCCAGTAAGGTGTTACATACCATAATTCTCCATTTTAATTCAACAAATTAAACTAAAAAGTTGCCAAACAAACCAATATTTTACTTTATTTTGCAGTTTTAAGTTTTCCAATTTAGGGTATAATTTTGCCATCAGGCAACCTTTTAATAAATTTACACATCAAGGCAATGAGTATAGAAACATTTTTTTATTAAATTTCAATAATTAATAGAATTTCCATAGATTTTTAAAACGAGAATGTATCAGACATTCAAACTCTATTTCTATTGATTTTTAATAGTTAAATTTTTTAACAAGTGAAAAGATTTTTCAAAACATAAATATCTGTTTCTATACATTAGACAAAAATAATTTTTTATATAATATTTTCCAATTCTTCTTTCTAATGGGAAACGTTTATAAAAATTGAATTAATTTTAATATACAATTTAAACGGATTTTTAGTTACAGGTTAATACTCGGAAAAGTCCATGAGAATATCAAATTAAATTGAATAATTTGATAGAAACTGTTGTCACATAAAATTTTCAAAATTCACTTTTACAAATTAATTAAATAATGCAATCACTCTATAATATGGTAAACTGAATAAAGAAATAAAAGGGCAGAACAAAGATTTGCGTAGATAAAGAAAATGTTTTTCCAAGATGGATATATAAATATATATAATATATAT
>VCCN01004192.1:272065-284674 GCA_006491835.1 Architeuthis dux | reverse complement strand
TGGCTGTTTTTCCATTTTACCACCCTGGACGATCTTACGGTAGATCCCAGTACCATTGAAGAGATGCATATTATTTTTTATAAGAATGTAAATAAATAATAATGTGAATATAAAATAAATTATTTCTCTACCAAACTGTATGTAATACTGCAGCAAATAAGGTACCTTCTTCATTTCATTTGTTCCACATGAAGCCTATTCTTCAGACTATTTTCAGCTGCATTCTTTTAGGTTTCATTTGAAAACGCAATTTCAATCATTTCTTGTCAAGATATCATTTTTTGGAAATACATTTAATAATTATAAAAACAATTTGATGAAAAAGAAAAAAAGAAAAACTTACTTGTTGGATTAGTAACTTGCAGTTGGACAAATCCTTTTCATGCTGTTCAATTTTCTTAATGTTGTCCTGCTGAGTATTTTCAAGTTGACCGTTTCGGCTCACCAAAGTCTTCACTTCGGATTTCATTTTACTAATATACAGTCGAGCTACAGTGAATTCCTCCTCAATCTTCTCACCAGAACAAGCAGTTGGCTAATAAAACAAGATAATCGATAAAAGTAAATAATAAGAAAAAAACACTTGCACATATTTTCAAGAATCTTTTACACTTAGCAATATCGTATTCTATAAAGTGACCAAAAATGAAGTCGCAAACTAATTTCTTGTGTACACAAAATAATTTCATGGAGCAGTTCAGAGATTATTACTGCAAAGTTGCTATTAAAGTCTATGTACTTCATGCTGCAAATATGAACGATATCAATTTTTTTAGCAATAAGTTAAATTAATAAAAGCACAAACTGTTCATTCTATTAACAATATGAGGATGCATTACACTTTAAAAGGAGAGTCAAATTACCTTGGTTTCTGCAGCATTTCCACCTACAATAGCACCAATATCACCAAGATCTTTCAACAAGTTAATCATCATATCAGTAACCCTTTTCCTGTGGTGCATAGATGAATCCTTCAGCTGATCCAATTCATTCTGTAAGCTATTCAAGGTGCTCTACAGAAAAACAAAAATGAATTACTCTAACAAATATAAAGCTTATGAAAAAAAAATATACTTAAATGTATAGTCTAAGGAGAAATAAGTTTAATAAATCAAGTGGACCGGAAATATATGAATTTGTAACATTGTGTAGATGTGCAAAAATATATATATTTATTTAATTATTTATTTACAAGATTATAATTTATGTGAAATATTACAGACTTTCCATAGATATTAATTCTGAAATATGTGAACCATTGTTTATATTGTTTTAAAATAGTCCAGGAAAAATAAAATTGAAAGTTTATTTTAAATTTTATTTTTGTTTTCTGTAAGTTTACAGAATTTCTTTGGGCTATCAAAAGCAAAGTTGGGATGTTTTTATTTTTTGTTTTTTAACATAAAGAAAAATGTTAGTTTAAAAGATATAAAAAAAAGAATTAAATCAAGCTATATATCGAGTTTGACACAAAATCAACCTTTTTAAAAAAAAATTAAGTATGAAAAAAGAAATGTTAGCTTCATTTTAAAACAATTTGATGCTTAGTAAAAATCAGTACTAATCAAATGCTTAAGCTTTGCCGAATTGTTTTCTACCTGGGCAACACCAGGTATTCCTGCTAGTTCAGAAATAATTGTGGATCCACCAGTTCTTTTTTGAAAATAAATCTTGAAAAGTTGTAAAATACAAGGATCTGCAATACAAGGGGACAGAAACAGCTGGTGTTGTAATCTATTTCCCATTACAGGTATAGGTTGTGGTTTTGTAGCTACTTCTACCTCAAACTACCTTGAGTTCTTAGAAATGAATAACTCAGACAAATGGATATTCACCAGACAAAATTGCGTGTGTCCTCCTGGGTTGTGGTAATGGCATTCAAACCCCAGGGTTTTCATTTGTTAGAACTGCTGCAGAGGCATATATACAGCAGAGTGTATCTATTTATATCTTAATTGTGCATTCTTCTATTTTCATTTTTACTCTATTAATAAATATATTTTCTATATGCTGGTCTTCAACATAATTTCTATATTAAAATATCATGAGATATATATGATTATACTTCTACAATATATTACATAAATAATTAGATGCACAGAATAGAGAGAAAAAAATGATTGTTAATAAACAAAGATTTATATGCTTCATTCTTTTGACTAATTATAAATTTCATTTTTCTGCAGTCAAATTTAAGATTAGCAGTACATTGCACAGAAGTATACTAATATTTTATTTGTGCATAGTAAGTTTTTAATTTGACACATTTTTGCAACAACTGGCATGCAATGAAGACTGGCATGCAATGAAGTCAGAAATGTTAATACCAAAACATAGGCCTGATCTCTTATATTTTGAATAATTAGCAAAAACTTCCTACTACTACTACTACTACTACTACAAAAGCAATGTATTTAATACAATAGGTGAAATCTTTATCAGTATAGCTCTTGCATTTTATTTTTTCAAATATGATGTATAAACTAAATTTTCCATTTTGTATAACCAAAAGTCATTACAATTATTTTACTTTTTCCGTTTTTTTTTATTAGATAAAGTATTATAAATCATTATTTAAAAATTTTTATGACTACTTTTTACCTTTATCTTAATTTTATTAGTTGCTCAGACTGATTACCCTCTGGCAGTGAGCAAATAGCATTGATCGGAAAATAAGAATAAGCCTCAGGTGAGATTTGAACCCACATCACCTAACAAAGGGGAAGCACCGTTTAGCCTGGCCTGTTTACCAATTAAGCTAAGACTTCCAACAGATTTATTTTACTATTCATAATCTTTTATTGTATTTCCTTACATCAAGAAGTGTTAAAGAATATTGTCAGCTTACCAATTTTTGGTTAAGTTCCTCACTTAGATTTTCATTCTCCTTATTTTTGTTTTCCACCTCCTGAGACTTCTGATCATAGTTCATGGCTAGTTCCTCTAAAGCTTGCAAGACTTCTTTGACTTCGTCCTTGGCAGACTCATTGTCAGCTTGGATGCGGGACATATCTTGTTGCAAATTCTCATAATCACGACGAGATTGGGCAATCAAGTCTTCTTGTTCCATCATCTGCTCCTTCAGTTTCTCAATCAACTGAGATTGATTGTTAATTTCATCATCCTAAAACAATGGGAAAATTTAATGATTACAGTAAAGACAAAAGTATTAAATATTAAATTATAAATATAAACAAAATTAGAACAATTGGAAATATAAGACAAATATTTTATGATATTTAGCTTTAAAATTCTTTTAAAAATATAAACAAAATGTTCAAAAAGTAGGCTGTATCTGCAGAAGTCTAATCAGCAATTTTTTTATGAAGAATATGTCATAAATATAGCATGATAAAAATAAATGACTGTATTTTTCAAAAAGATGATATCAGCTGTAGTCAGAATTATATTTTATATCAAAATCAACTCAGGTGTCCTTTTTGTTCATTTTCAAAGAAAGTTATGAATATCAAATCAAAGGACAAAATTTCTAAATATAAACAATTCTATGCTGATAATTATAATCTATTAGGATGCTAGTTTATATTAAGTTAATCTGGAAATATTTAGATGAGGTTTTATAAAAAACATGTTTTGTTCAATAATCTAGATACTTGTTTACACCAAATATTTAAAATATATTTAAGAAGATGTATAATCCTGGTGCTGTGATAGAGCCCCGTGGGAATTCTTCAGTTGACTAATGGAACCGATTGGACATACTAGAGGGATCTCTTCATGGAGATATCATGTGAACAGACGGAAAGAACAGTATCAAAATTTCAGATTGGAGTGTTTTATTTAGTCCTAACTGTTCTATATCTCCAAACGTTCCAAATGAATTTCAATGAAATTTTTGTGGAAGGGTGGGCAATAGATTAGGAAACAAGTGATTAATTTTGGAGCTGATCCATGCACAATTACCTCCCTTACATTGTAGCTATCTGCCCACACCACACAATACCTTCAAAATTTTTCAGTCTGTACACACAATATCTCCAGTAGTTTTTAATGAATTTCAATGTAATTTTGTCAAAGGGTGGGCAATAGGCTATGAAAGGCTATCAACAATTACCTCCCCTATGTTATAGCTATCAGTCCACACATGTTTCATTTTTAAAACAAGTAGTCCAGGGGCCAGCAGGGGTTACAGTGGACCCCCCTCCCCCATGATTCTACATTTAGGGTACCAAAATGTTCCGTAGGATGTCCTCTTTCAGAAAAAAGATGTTCCCAAGAAAAAAGTTGGGAAGAACTACCTTGCATAAAGCAAAATGGCCGCTATCTCACACCAAAAAAAACAAAAAAAAAACAGACTTTCATATTTCGTCTCCCAATTGACATATCTGAATACTTTGAAAGCTAAATCATGGTTTTCCGACATGAGGAGTCCATAAATACACTTTCTCTTACCATAAAAGTAATTTTTGAGCTTTAAGTATTCCAGTATTTTACAAGGATATATCAAGTATATGTGTTCTTTATAGGCCAAGGTCTATCGATTTTGGATTGAATTCATGAAGATATATACACACATATATATCAAAAGAAAGAGAATTCCATCAGCTTTCCAACAGTGTATGTTGTAAACTTGTATCTACTGAGCATGAAAAGTAACAGCCGAAAACGTGAAGCTAGGTATTCAGCATTTTACAAGAAAATTTCAAGTACGCAGTCCAAAGTCTATTGATTGTGGAATTAATTCTTGAGGGAGGTATATACACATATATATCGTTAGAAAGATAATCTCGCCAGCTTTCTAACAGTGCATCTCGTCAATTTGTATCTATTTGGCATCATAAGTTACAGCCGGAAACGTGAAGCTAAGTAATCAGCATTTTACAAGAAAATTTCAAGTATACTATCCAAAGTCTATCAATTGTGGAATTAATTCTCGAGGAGTGTATGTACATTTATATATCGTTGGAAAGGGAATTTCATCATCTTTCCAACAGTGTATATACACAATTTGTAGCTGTCGGGCATGAAAAGTTACATCCGAAAGCGTACAGCTGGGTATTCAGTATTTTACAAGGAAAGTTCAAGTATATGTGTACTTTATAGGCCAAAGTCTATGGATTGTGGAATTAACTCTTGAGCAAAGTATATACATATATATCTTTAGAAAGAGAATTCCACCGGCTTTTCCAACGGTATATGTACACAATTGGTATCTGTTGAACCTAAACAGTTACAGCCGAAAATGTGAAGCTAGGTATGCAGCATTTTTTATGGAAAATTCAAGTACCCAGCTAAATGTCTATGGATTGTGGAATTAATTCTTGGGGGAGGTATATACATATACATACCATTCGAAAGAGCATTTCACCAGCTTTCCAACAGTGTATGTTGCTTGTATCTGTTGGGCATGAAAAGTTACAGCCAGAAATGTGAAGCTAGGTATTCAGCATTTTACGAAGAAATTCCAAGTACACCATCTAAAGTCTATGGATTGTGGAATTACTTCTTGAGGGTGGTATATACATATATATATCGTTAGAAAGAGAATTTTACTAGCTTTCCAATGGGGGAATGTTATCAATTTGTATCTCCTGTGGCTAAAAAGCCAATGCCGAAAACATGAAGATAGGTATGTTGCATTTTTCAATGAATTGTCAAATACACAGCACTAATTGTATGGATTGTGGAATTAATTCTTGATGGAGGTATATACATATACATATCGTTAGAAGGAGAATTCCATCAGCCTTCTAACAGTGCATCTTGTTAATTTGTATCCCTTCAGTATAAAAAGCTACAGCCGAAAATGTCAAGCTAGGTATGTTGCATTTTTCAAGGAAATTCCAAGTACACAGTGCAAAGTATATGGATTGAGGAATTAATTCTTTATAGAGGTATATACATCTATATATTGTTGAAAAGAAAGTCTCACCCTCTTTGCAACAGTGTATCATGGACATGAAAAGTTACAGCCCAAAACGTGAAACCGGTTATTTAGCATTTCACAAGGAAAATTGAGGGAGATTTCCAATGGAGAGACCTCAAAAGCTTCATGAATAGTAGTTCACTTATTGCATTTCTACTAACATTATACAATAACAAATCTCATTAAATTTTGGAGCCCCCCGCTCTCAAAGAGCCAAGCCCCCAAGCTCCTAAAGCTTCAGCTTTCTTTGTGGGTGTAGCTTCAGATTTGGGGGTCCTAACATGCTTGGCCCCTTGAGTACCCACTATCATTGTGCACAGTGGTTCCCAACCTGGGAACAGCATACCTGCTAGGGTCCACAACATTATTACAAGGGGTCTGTTTGCAGATGTTTCAAAAGCCCATTAGCAGAAATTATTAAATGCAGTGACATAGCTGAAGATTGTTATTGTATAATGTTAGTAGAAATGCAGTAGGTGAATTACTAAAGCTTTTGGAGACCCCCACCGTGGGAAATCACACCCAACCTTCAGGTATGTCCTTTTATCAGCTTCTGGAAAGTGGATGATTCACTTTTTAACAATATATATGTATATATCTTCATCAATGAATTAATTCCACAATCGATAGACTTTGGACAGTGTACTTGACAATTTCCTTGTAAAATGCTGAATACCTAGCTTCACGTTTTCGGCTGTGTGTGTGTGTGTGTGTGTGTGTGTATATCTTCATTGTGAATTCAATCTAAAATCGATAGACCTTGGCCTATAAAGAACTCATATACTCGATATATCTTTGTAAAATACTGGAATACCTAAAACACAAAAATTACTTTTATGGTAAGAGAAAGTGTATTTATGGACTCCTCATGTCGGAAAACCATGATTTAGCTTTTAAAGTACTCATATGTCAATTGGGAGACGAAATATGAAAGTGTTTTTTTTTTTTGGAGTGAGATAGCGGCCATTTTGCAAATGAGGTAGTTCTTTCAAACTTTTTTCTGAAAGAGTACATCCTACGGAACATTTTGGTACCCTAAATGCAGATTCAGGGGGTAGGGGGGGCAAAGTAACCCCTGCTGGCCCCCGGACTAAAGGGTTTATGACATTTGATTGTAAATAGCTCGAAATGACTAGCTCTGAGGCATATGCTTCTTTTGTAAATTTTACTCAGCATGAAACTTCCTTTCCAATGATATACAATATGCCCATATTTGATGAAAGAATTTTATTTTCTGACTCGGGCACCACAACGAAACTGCCATTATGAAAAATATCACTAAAATTTTCTGCCAACTGATCTAGAATGTCTACCCAAGATATTCTTACTCACTGAAGGTCCCTCTAGCATGTCCAATTGGTTTCATTAGTCAATTCGAAAAATTCCTACAGGGCTCTATTACAGCAAAAAAAAAAAGAGAGATTAAGAACAAAATGAATTACATATCGATCAGTTGTCTCCCTTATGTCCAGAAATATCTAAATAGAATCCACACCAATTGAATGATTATAATGAAATGTAGCAAATACACTAGCTTCATGCAAACAGCTTTGCTCATCAGTTAATTCTTGTGCCAAATCTTCAAGTAGTTAATTTTATTTCATCCCATCATTCTAGTGTGCAAAAATTAGCCAAGGCTACAGATTCCTTTTGCTTATAGAGATGAAACATTATCTATAATAGTAAGTTTATGCCCTTCTTTTATTCTAAAATATTTTATTAATTTATGATATCTCCTACCACTTTTGGCAGACAAACACTATATTTCATTCAAAATTGATAGAAAACATTAAGCATTTGTGAAGAAAGCAAAAAGTTTAATTGAGCTTCTTTCTGAATGAGAACATCACTGACCATATGTTAATGCTGTTCTAAAATATTTTCTTTTAAAAACAGATATAATTTAACTTCAAATATTGCAATTCTTTAGTATCTAAGACGATTGAATGGGAAAAACAACTTTTAAATTGTTTAAGTCAAATTCACAATAAAATTCACCAAGAAATGTTAAAAATAAAATAATATTTAGCATTTATCTACATTTGTTTTAACCGAAAGAATGTCGAAATTAGAATATTCTTTATCTAACATAACATCTAGATTCATTTTTTTCTAATAATTATGAGTAATGAACATAGTAATTTATAAAAAAAAAGGAATTTGTAATCCAATGTATTTCTGGTATACTAAATGTCATAGACTTAAGCTATGCTCTGGTCGCACTACAATCTGATCAAATTGTCACTGACTGAATTGTAGTTGAACTCAGGTCTTCTTAGTGAAGAGCTGCCGATTCGTATTTTTAATCGACTCAATTTTTTTCGTATGTCGTAAGCACACTCATATCACAGTCAATCACTGACAAATTTGTTGGCGATTGAACTGAAAGAATCGTTGACTCAGCGAAGTCCAGTCGGCGACGAATCGTAAGTGCAACCTGAGCATAGGTCTATGAATAAGTATATAATTCAGAACGTCCTTGGTATCTAAATTAAAAGATGTTGCGCCTGCTGCAAAAGCCTTTTATTACCTTGTCATCCAACTGTTGATAAAGCTTGAGACGCTCTTCTTCCAGCTGGGTGCGATCAGCCTCGTTCATTGAAGTGACGAGTCCTCCAGCCAGGCTAGTTGTACTAGTGGCAGGAGATTCAGCAGGAATATCTTCCTTCAGATCGACTTGTTCTTCAACAGTTACAGCTTGCCCTGTAAACAAAAGATTCAAACTCAAGTAAGTCATTCAGATAGGTTTTTAAATTTCTGAATTATTACCTTCGAAATTTTACGAGTAATCTCTGCCACATACTTTTTAGTAAATATTTGCTTAAAACATTTTAGAATTTCATATTTCATCTACAACTATAATTATAAAAGGGATTTTTTAAAACTGCATTCAAGTAATTTTTATTTGAAAGTTCAATAAGTTTTTACAAAATTACAGCATTGGTTAATCTTAGTTGGATACAGATAATACATATCTGACCAAATTTTTGTCATATACAAGCAGCCAACCATTATTTAGACTCAACACTTTAAATCATCAGATAAAATCCACTGACAATAGAGCAAATTCTACTTTAAATTTAAGCCACATAAGAATATAGGAGATAATAGATTGACAGCATTTTTTGAATCTATCAGGATTAAGTCAGGCTAAAGTTGAAATAAATAAAAAATAATTATAATTACCGGTTCTCCATCTCTGTAGTTCTGCCTCAAGTTTAGCCATAGTAGCCTTGAGCTTCGTAACCTTTTCCTTTTCTTTCTCATATCTTCGTTTCCATTCCTCAGCCGTAAGTTCCTCATTGACAGATACAACATTCTTTATAGTTTTAGCTCTACAAAAGGGAACAACAGAAGTAAATATATGTTAAAACAAGAAAATCACATATACAGTAACTATCTTTAAATTTAAAAGCATTTATAAGTAGTGTTAACACAAGTGACAAAAACTGGGCTCCAAGAAACAACCAATGTTCATCAATTAAAAGAACCAATTTCAATGGGATTTTAATAATTCAATGTTAATAAAAATTAAAACTATTAAAAGGAATTTTTAATTTTAAATTTATTTTTGGTTCTGAATAATAGAATTTGATTTCATGAATGTGATCACACACCTGTGTGTTACTAGGAATTCTCTTGAAATTAAGATTATTTTAGTTTTAAGTTTAAAAACAAAACATTCAGAATGTTAATTGAAAAATTCAGTCACATCTGTTTGACCAGAAACAAAATCTGACAAAAGCTTCAATTTTCAGAATTAAACATTTGCTAAAATAAAACATTTCTTGACATCTTTTTGCTGAAATTAACCAATAAAGATGCCTTTAGATTAATGAAAGCTAAAGCTGTGAACCTAATGAAACCTATTCCTAAAATAAACTTTTACAAGTAGTAATTGATTAACGGTAAAAAATTTTACGAATGGAGCTAAACCAAATAAAGATTGTTAATTTTTTAGAATGGAATACTGTAAAAACATACAGTTAATAAAAAAAGTCAATGTAAATTTTATGAAGAAAAGGTGTGTCGATAAAGGAAAAACTTACCTCTGGCCAAAAAGCAAAGTAGATTTGGTCTCAGATTCATTGTAAGATGCAGGTGAACAACAGATCACCATAGTGGTTCGGGCATTACCACCCAAACTTTCTTGCAGAATTCTTGTCAATTTACTGTCTCTGTATGGTACATGAGATTTCTACAATATCAGAAGAAATAAAATACTAAATTCAGCTGTAACAAAAGCTAGTAATTTTGAGATTTTAGATACATATATACATTATATATAAAACATGACATAGGTAAATAGACACCATTATTTTGCACAGATTTTATATTATTTATTGAAGATTTACTAATTGGTAATTACTTAATTGACTAAAAAAGATAAATAAATGCAAATAAAATGACAACACAATCCCATTCTAATGCCTCATGGGAATTGTCAGATTTTAAAAGGAGGCATATTGTTAGTCAATGGGACAGAATGAGCAAACATCAAATAGCATTGAAATTGGGAATTCCACTTATAATTGTGAAACTTTTGATCATCCAATACACTAATAGAAAAAATGAAATCACTGAATCTCATTCAGGTTAACCTGAGTCACCAGAGAAATTATTCATACAATGAGACAATAAATTTTTAAAATATCACTGTTGCAAAGAGAACTTCAAGTCAACTTAAGAATAGGAGTACAATATCTTCATATCAGATGGGTTATTATGATATGAATCTTATTGGAGATATTTGGGCTATTTTGGATCATAAGAAAAAGTTTTTTTAAATTTCTATAAAATATTTGCTTCATTTTTTCAATGTAGCCTGGTTGGATATGTCACAAGTGAAGATAATGAATCTGATAAATTTGATAGCTAGAAGTAAAAACTTTAAAATCTTAATAGTCTTGAATTGTTTAGATAGTTGATTAAAGGGTCTTATTATCTATTTACTTTTGTCATCTCTCAATATATATATAACATTTTAAAATTATGTTATATAACTGCTCTGCACTTTGTTGCATCAAGCGCTTTTGAAATAAATCAATTACTAAAATATATATATATATATATATATATCTTTCCTTTCCACATTGTCTCACCATATCCACCATTATGTCGGATTCCCTCACATCCATACAAATATATATATATATATAAAAAGCTGTAGAGCTTTAAACACTAAAGATGTTGCTTATATTTAGTTTGTTCTTGTTTTAGGGCAGTATCATAATATATGCAGCTTGTTTTATTCAGGGCATTATCATAGTATACATTATATAGATGCAGAACGTATCAAAATGACCTATTCAGTAATCAGCTGATGGGGGATCAGTAAGCAGTATGACGGATGGTACCAGTGCATTTGTGCACCCCCACCCTCCGTTGGGTGTTTACCAGTGCGAGGAATAAAACTTATTATTTTTACCCTCCAACCGATGTAAACCTATCCTGACGTCATCGGTTCGAATTCTAGTAAAGATCTATCTTCTTCGAGTTAATAGTCAAACAACATATTCAACTGAAGAATTTGATACAAAATCCATTTCAAAAGTATCTAACCTTAGTTTGACTCATCCAAGTTGTATAACATCTTACTTGTATCTGTGAGCAACTAATTTACAGAATCAGCTATTTTATGTGCTTAGACGAAACCAAACTGCATACACACACACACACAAATGTCAAAATGCTCTTTTCTTTTATGTTAATGTACAGAAATTGATCATTATTAAAACAATTTAGATATATTTTAATAGCAATATTTTTAAAAAGCTATCATTTTTTATAATTAAAAAGAACCAGTTATTTACTACAAATAAAAAATAAATAAAAATATTCATATGCTACCAAAAGAACTTACATTTCCATCAGCTAGAGCGGAAATGACATTTCCAAGAGCTGACAAAGATTTGTTGATGTTTTTAGCTTCATCAAGGACAGCACCTTCTGCACCAGTTTTGCTCACCTAAAATTAAATATTAATAGCATTTCAATAATGACTTTATTGGAAAGTTATACAGTATAACAATAGCTAATTACTTTCATTAACTAGATTAATATTCAATGTTTTTCAAATCTTTACATTAAAAATTGTAATTTATTAAAGTTCCATTTGGACCAAATGACAGTAAATTATTCACATGAAACATTGATGTTAACTGAAAAAGAATGATTCTTTATAAGATTTCAAGTACTGAATTAATATATAGAATTAAAAAGTTTTTAAACTTACTTTTTCACTACCAGCAAGATCTACTAGGTAAAGTTTACCACTTAGTTTTTTCTGGGTTTCAACGTTTTCTTGCTTGACATTGATTAAAAATACACTGTGACTTCTAGAACTGTGTTCATTCATGTCTGAAGTAGACAATAAAAAAAAACAATTACTTTTGGAAACAAAACAAAAACAAAAAATAATCTGAATTAAAATTATAAGCTAGTGGTTGATCTAAATAATTTAAGGAAAAGTAATATTTCTTATTACTTTCCATATTCGTCATAAAATTAAAATTTTTGAAACAATATTTTCCTTATGATTAAATTTTATTTAAAAGAAACAGAATATGATGATTTTCTTTGCGTAATAATGTGAAAAATAATTAGATAATGTTTAATAATACTATATATTCAGTTTATCAGATCCGATATGAATATTGTTTGTATTTATATAAAAACAAATTCCAAACATGAAATTAAAATTTGGAATAAATGCTATTATT
>VCCN01004192.1:251191-263550 GCA_006491835.1 Architeuthis dux | reverse complement strand
GGCTTTTTGAAGAGCCAGATTAAGATGATGTGCATTGCAATGTACATAAATTGCACTTTGAGCTTTTTCTTTCATCAACCCAACAACCCCTTTTTCTTTACTTCTCATAGCAGATGTGCCATCGAATCCTAAATACACAATATTGTTGAAATCAAATTCATGCTTCACCAAAACATCGCAAAACAACTTTGTCAAAGCTTCCGTCGTAGAAATGGTATCATAAAACACTAAGAACTTTTCATCAACGATTCCATCCAACATAAATCACAAACAGAAACTTGTTCTCGGTTAGAAATGCCACTGGTTTAATCTACAATTAGTCAAAACAATCCAGCCTTTTTAATCCGCTCAGAAATGCAACAAAAAGCTTGATCAGCAATAAGATCTATGAGTTCATTCTGTATGTCTGGTGACCACCATTGATGTGATTGAAAATTACCTTTTTCAACCGCTGCTTTAAAATTAGCATTTCTTTCAACATTGGAAACTGATTAATCCCAAAAAGTTCCCTCTTTCACATCGCTGATTTCACCCAAATCGTCAAGATTTTAATCAGAACCACAAAGCACAATATTCTGATGAATACATAAAATCAGTTTTGATGATTCCCTTTCAAAAAGTAACATTTTTCTATTTTCAGAGTCCATTAAGCTGAGAGTCGAGATTCCTTGTTTTGCCATGTGATTATGATGGAGCTATTTCACAATACAATCCATGTGATGCTTAGATTTCGAATGACTTGACAACAATTCAGGATGAGACCAATTTTTAAAAACAAATTTAATATCCTCACCTCTTACAAAATTTGTGACAGGAAAAACAAGTTATGTGGTCATCTACCCAGTACTTGCAAAACCCAGAGACTTGTAAAAATATCAATGTTACTCAGGAGCATATGTACAATGTTTCTTTTTGGGTGCTGCCAATTTTAAATGCAGGGATGTTGTTTACTAGGTGCTGTCTAAATCACATTTACCAGAGGTTAGCATAAATATCACCACCTCATAAAAATGCTGTAATTCCTCTTATTAACATACTACTACGGGGAGCAGGTGTCTGTTAATGCTGATTGTCCAGTATAACCGAATTATGTATTAAATAAACAAAATAGCCACAAAAAAAAAAAAACATAGAAATAGCCCAAATGCATACAGGACACAGTACATTGATATAATTAACATTGTAAGAGATTATGAAATAATTATAAATAAGGGAAATCATACTAATTTTATTTACTGATAACACCACCTCTTTGTTTGGAAGCCATTGTAAATGATAATGTGAAAAAGCACAATAAATGCAGGGGTCATGAAGGGAGTGAATTAGTAAAACACTGCCTCCACCAAGAGTGTAAATAAAGAAGGTGGGGCGAGAGTCATGAAGCAGTGCCGTGTCTGCCACCTACAGGTTACCAGATATGTCCGATTTTGAACAATATGTCCGTTTTTAATCAGGTATGTCCACTAAAATATTTTAAAATGAGACATCCAAAATGGTCAGAATTATGTCCGATTTAAGGCTTCATATAGATTCAGATTGATATTTCCAAAACCAAAAGCTCTGTATACAAACCATCTTTAAGAAAACTATAATTTAGGTTCATTAATTATATTTATTTATTAATTTTCATTCCTCTCAAAGTAGAAAGATACAATCAGATTACAATATAAACTATGAGGGGCACAGCAGGAGCACATTAGGATCATAATAGCCAGAATTTTTCTGGAGAGTGTCTTCATTGTTTAAGTTGAAAAAAAAATAATAAATAAATAAATAATTGGTGCATTTAATTTTCATTTTAGTTTTTCAATTTCAAACAAGATTGTCTATTTGTTTAAAAAAGGGGGGGGGGTGATGTGAACAAAAGTTATTATTTCTGTCCGATTTTGTCTGGTTTTTGGAACAACCATGTTATATTTGAGAAAATTAATCTGGCAACCCTGCCAGCCTACCGGTCACTTCACACACTAAGGGACAAGACCAGCAATTGCAAATATTCCTGTGGCGGACGAAATACTCGCAATGAACAGATTTTGTCCGGTATTTCCCAAATCCGGTGATAAGAGGTCCGTTAATACAAGAGTTTACAGTATGTAGAACTAGAGTTTGTTATCAAGGTGGGAAAATTAAATTCCACTATATAGTATAGTAGTTACAGTGCCTGTAAATGCGTGACATATCAGCAAAATATCTCATCTGCTCCAAGACAAAGCAATTTCTCACAAGATATCCATTAGCCAGTTCCAAGTGGCCAATAGTCAGATGTTATCAACTCTTAATAAATCAAATAGTGAGCTTTTGTCCCCTAATAAAATTTTACAATCTATGTTAAAAAAAATAACAGAAATTATGCTTTATTTTTATGACTAGAGAACTCTTCTCAATTATTGACAAGCACTGGTTGAATAGTATAACAATAAAATCAAAATCTTATATCTTATAACTATATACTCACAACTAGATTCTTACATATTGCTTTGGATTGATGCCTTTACAAAATGGAATTTGAACCACACAAACAGTAGCATTCTCAGATATTTGAACAGGTTAAATATTTCTTAACTTACAGACTAATATTTAATGATTTAAATCTTTTTAGAAGCAAAGATAATCACATTATCATTAATGCCATTGCAATTAAAGAAATGAATGTTTAGGTGAGTAGAACATTTAAATCACAATTTAGGATTTAAAGATTCTCCATGTGTTAATAAATTATATCAAGTGTCATTATCTTGTAATATTTTGTTCCAAATTATTTAATTAACATGGTGAAGTGTACTTTATACAGATCTAAATTAAACAAAATCCTCATCAACTGCAGAAACATTTATAGGCTACAACTAAAAAGATATATGGAATATGGGGGATTCCAAAGGTCCCCAGAATTCATCAATAGTACAGGAGTAGGGCTTTGTTATTTATTGGATATGCCACTAGGTAGTATATGGCTACAGCTCGGCAAATCAGTCTGCCGAGTAGCATCATGCTGACAGAATTGAGTATTTCCTATGATCATAAAGAGCAAAGTTTAAATGAAATTTTAATTTTTGCTCAATTGAAGAACGACAGAAGTAGTTACTAAACAAGCTAAATAACAGGCTATGAAAATATGCAGTTGTACAAATGATACACATGTTTTAAGACATCATGAACATCTTTCTACCTCTCTGAAAGTTCAAGAAGCAATCCTGGTCAATTGTCATCATACTATTGATGAGTTAGTAGAAATCACTAGCATTTTCTGGAGTTCAATTCAATCGATCTTTACGTAAGCTCTCTGAGCCAAGTCTCTATAAAACTCATCCCTCACCTTCTGAGGGACTAGCTAAAAGATAGAACTGGCAAAACAGCAGACAAATGACCCAGGATTTCTTTCATAAGTCATTAAAGGTGACAAAACTTGGATCTATATGTATGGCCTTGAAATCAAACAACAGTCCAATCAGAAGTATACACCAACGTCTCCAACACCCCAAAAAGCACTTCAGGTCAAGTCAGCATCAAGATAATTATGATCAAATATTTTTGACATTGATGAACTTGTCCATGAAAAGTTTGTTCTCAGTGACTTCTCATTAACAGACTGTTAATCAGAGATTTTTTGTTAAAGTGCTGAGGCATCAAGAAAAAGCATCCAGAGAAATAGCAAACTCAAAACTGGTTCTGGCACTATGACTATGCTTATGCACACACCGCCATTGTCAGTCAAAAAGTTGGGTTTTTTTTAACCAAAAGCAATGTGGTAGTTGTTTGGCACTCCTGTACATGCAACTTCACCAGCCCAAAATTAAAATTGGGGCTGAAAGGGAGAAGATTCCTTGAAAAAATGCAGGAGGCTCTAGACAAGGTGACAAGTGATGAGTACAAGAAATGTTTCTAGCACTGAGAGAAGTGTATAAAATCTCAAGGAAATTACTTTGAAGGGGACTAAAAAGAAATTGCTGTAAGTTTTATAATGAAAGCCTTTTTTTAATAATTCTGGAGTCCCCATATAGCCAAGTCCAAGGCAATGTATAGAGAAAGTTTCATTCATCAAAGTGCACTTTTTTAGGAAAAGCACTAAACATGTATGGCTGTCCATAAAAGCACTAAACATGTATGGCTGTCCATAAAAGCACTAAACATGTATGACTGTCCATAAAAGCACTAAACATGTATGGCTGTCCATAAAAGCACTAAACATGTATGGCTGTCCATCATACAGATTTGATTTGATTGTTTTTTTACCCCCTTGCATATACTATCAACTTTAACCTTATTTTTTTTGCATAATCCATATTAGTTTAAACCTAAGATACAAAGTAATAAAAAAATTCATGAAATCTAGAACAGTGATGCTGATGAATGAGATGCCATTTAAAATATCAAATTATAAACCACTGCAACATTCTCTAAGTATTGAGGTAATAATGAACATAAAATTTGTGGGAAATCAAGTAATTTGTCATTCAATTGACATGTCTTTTACAAACAATGAACTGAATGAAATGAATAGCAATTATAAATCGCATTTAATCTTAACTGGTTTCCTAAGGAAATAATATAAACAGATTAACTAAATGATTTAAGGTGCATATTCAGCTTTTGTATTATAGGTCAAGTTAAAGTATCTATATAAAAAAAAACATGACTCCTGTAATAACTGCAGTGAAGGCATACATACTATTTTATTTGAAATGGAATGTCTATATAAAAATTTCCATGATTATAAAAAAATGTTAAATATGTATTTTTTAAATTACACTAATTATTATACAATTGAAAAATATTAAATGTGGTCCTTTAGCAAAAGGTTACAGATAAAATCTTTAAAAATGAAATCAAACTGGAGTCGATGATATTAAAAAAAATAACTAGAATGTATTGCAAAATACAAATAAATAACAATCATGAAATACATGACCTTTTTCAAAACATTTTTGTATTATTATAATTATAATTTATTATATTAAACTAATTTCTTTTTTTTTTTAAATCTATATATAATGATCCAATTTCTGTTTGTTTGGTGGGTTTGTTACCATAACACAGCAAAAATGGCACATTGTGGTGAGATTTTTGTGAGCGCAATACCAGTAAAAAATAAAATGCTCTAACTAGAAGAATAAAGCTATTTCCAATAATTATGATCAGATTTTTGTTTGCTAAGAAGCAAACAAAAATCTGATCATAATTAAAAGCTGAAAAGAATCATTGAAAAGGGAAAAGAAATGAAAAGATTACTAATTGCTGCTGGGAAATAATGATACCTTTATTTTGTTAAAAAAAAAAAAACAACACATTTTTATATAAAAATAAAGGTATCATTATTTCATGGGTATCATTATTTTATGCAAAAATTATTAATTTTTTATCTTTTTTTTCCCCTCTTCTATCATGGACATTTTGAAACTTTATTACAAAAAACAATTTTTCTAAATTGTATGCATGTTCAAAAATCATAAATACTAAATAGTCAGAATGCTAATAGTCAACAATGGAGAGAAGCATAAAATCATAATTCTCACAAATTTTAAACAAATATGCCAATTAAAAAAGGAAAATATTTTATGCTATTTCATTAAAAAATATCCCTTATTCTAAAATATTACAATTATCCCTTTTTTTTAAAGCAAACATTCCTTTTTTATTATTCGAGAATTAACGTTTCTAATAATCCATTTTTTCATGTTTTAAGGTGCAGTTTTTATGAATCAAAGCCAAACAGCATGCCTTGATACAAGGATAATCATCCATCACTCAGCCTCCCTTACTATTCGTCATTAATAATTAGAAAATAATTTAAAAAATCAGCAGAGCTAATAAAATTTAGATATATCCCATTAGAGCAATCGTAATTGGCAAGTAACCAAAATAGGAATAAAAGTGGGGATATGAAAAAGAAAGATAATTATAAAACTATCTATGATGAGGTAATTTCAGCATGCATGTCTATGAAGGTTAGACAGCAGTTGCCGACTTAAAATGCATATATTAAAATGGAAAGCATTCTGTTGGCTAGGCTATCTACTGCAGTGCAAAGCAACAGCTAATAGAAAGTCAGCATACAATAGATGCAGACCACTCCAACCAGTGGCCAATAAACCGTGATTCATCACCAGCCTAACTGACAGGCTTGGCTAGTAGGAGTAAAAATGAGTCAGAAAACAAAGCTAGTCTGAATAGCAGCTACACTGCTAAATAGCAATACTGTTGGTGATCAGGTAGTAAGCAGTGAATCAAGCAGGTTACTGTTGTAGTAGTAAGATGGAGTAATAATAGTCCAATCAAAAGCAGGCAGGTTTACACTGATAACAAGTAAAGCTATCAAGACAGGGAAAGTGATCAATAAATGTGCCTATTGGCAAAGAATTGTCTGGCAGAAGGGTAAAGCAGGCATTACTTACTTTCAGTAAGATAAGGATGTAGGTGAGGGAGAGGAGACTTAGAATCAATAAATTAGGCTTTGGTCACATCCCAGGATATTAATTTGAACAAACTAATAACCAAACTGGTTTAAATAGAAAGTAAGTAACTACAATGAATAGAGGAGAAAGTAAAATGCAAACAAGCAATTCAAAGAAAAATATACAAATTACTCCCAAATTAAATTAGGCTCTTATGGCAGTTGCTTTGCGCATAACAACTAATGCTTCCATGAACAGAAGAAATCTACAGAAAAAGCCTGTATCATTTAACAACTTCCTGAAATCTGATCATAAGTTAACTGCATCATCAGAACTAGACAATATAGATCTTGGCATCAGTGCTTCTTCTTTTCACACCATTAGCCAAAATACAACCTAAAATTAATCATGTAGCTTGAAAGATTCTAACAAGTGTTTATGTTTAACCAAATTCAATGGAAAGTGAAGCAAAACAATGCCACTATTTCTTAAATATTTTACCCAACTACACAAATATTTAAAAAAGCATTACCAATCCAAAAGTAAGAGTTATATGAATGAACATTACAAGAAACTTGATGTTCATGATAAAAATTAGTGAAATAAAGTGTACCAATGGATTTCAAAAATTTCAATACAGAAAAATATTTTTTCATAGTTTTTCAAGAAATCAATATATTGTATTAAAATACAATCTTAGAATTCGAAGTTGCAAATAAAATATTTAATATTTTATGCAGTTTTTTTAAAATTTGATCAATTTCATGCCATATTTACAAATTAGCTTTAAATCAAGTAGCCAGCAATCCACTAGATATGCACTTCTTTAAATAAAATCATAACCTTTAAAAAATTAATCTCAATATTAATAATAAACATTCCTTGTTTTAAGCCTAAATTTACATCTAAAAGATTTGAGGCTTGATACAAAAGAAAATTTTTTAAAAAGGCTGAGAAGAAATAATCACAATAAAATGACAATCATTAATATACATTAATATGTCTAGAATCTATTATATTGTCAATGAACAGTACACCTATTTTAAAATACATACTTAACTAGAACGCACTCAGAGTGCATACCTCCGCCAACACCATTGTCACAAAAAACTGAACCATCAGGTTACAGATCCCAGACTATGCCATGTTAAAAGCTTGTAATAATTATTCAAAGAAGTCATCCCTTTAAACCTTCATTCATTTCACCACTTGATTATTTCCATTGTTATTACATCTGAAAAGCTGAAAAGTGCCTATCTCGCAATGCTAACATAATCAACAAAAAATTCCAGGATCCGCCCCAAAATTTAAACAAGTACTCCTTGGCCCATGGCCCACCTGTTCACAAAAGGTCATTGAAGTTTCTACTATGAACAGTTAGGGCTGTGCGAAGTCCGGATACATAGATAGATACATATAAATGTCAGAACACATGAATAACCTAAACCCAGCAACAGTAATTAAACCGGTCTGTTGTGGGTAGCAGTGATTAACAGACAAACATGGGTGAATACATAACCTCTGTCCAACTTTGTTTTACACATGTAATCCTATACTAAGACTGTATTCACTACTGACTCAAAATGAATATGTAGTACTACCAAATCACCAAGATATTTCTGTAAATGCAAGACTTGTCATTCAAAAAGAAGAAAAGATAAATCAAAGATACTAATCAGCATTTACAAATGGAACCATTCTTAATTTTAGCATTTTTAAACCAAAAAATAAGCTGACTTAGCAACTGCTACCATCTATTTATAAATGTCAATAGTATTTCACAGAACTAAATTTTACAAGCAAAAACACAAGGGATGGATAATATTTTCAACATCAATAAGGAGCTTATGAATAATTCATATTAATGAATTTCAAAATCTCGAGTTATTAACTTAATTTAACAACTAAATAAATTCTAAAATTATAATGGATGAATATTTAAATAAAGAAAAAAATGTGTAAATAGGCTTTACTTACCAGCAACAATGGGCTTAGCACCAACATTGTACACATATTCTTGTGAAACATTAGGTTTTAGAACCTTATCAAATACAAACACTTTCCCCTGAAAAATAAAGAATAAAAAATATGAGTGTTTAATGACCAAAATTTGAAAAGTTCCTCATAAAAATATATATAAATGTAGACAATAATCAAACAAAAAAATTCATTCTTTGGCATGAAAAACATTTAGATGGTTATCTCACAGGATATTCATCTCATTTAGAGAGAATATAATATTTAATTAAAACTGAAATTTTAAGGAGTAAAAGTTTAAAAGAAAAAAACTTTTTTCTTAAATCATTCAAAACTATAAAAAATAATAAATTTCAATTGTTCTATCATTTTCTTACGACAAAATTAATTACAAGGAGAGGAGTTGCTTATAGTGAATATATTATTTTTTTAGTGAATTAAATGCATTCATATAAGATATTTTGATGTCCATGAATATATAATAAGATGCTTTAATAGACATCATTGTTTTTCTTTCAGACAAGTATGGGAATTAAAATGTATGGATATTATGAATAACAAGAACATTTCTTTTACATGAAAGGAACATGTATTATTCACAAATGCACATAATACTAATATAAAATCTAATTAGAAATAGATACAATTCAACAAAGTGAAAGATTTCTATATTATTACCAAACATTTAAATACACCAAAGGCACTTAATGTTTTTACCCCTGAAAAGATTGACACTGGTAGTGGTATACAAAGACCAAAAAAATATAAACTTGTTGAAATTTATATTCCCATTAATTTTTATCTACTAGATTCTGTTGATCATCATTCAGAATGCAAATGATTGCTCAAAATTGTTACAAAAGTCACAAAAAGAATTCTGGAGAAGCTACTATACTGCGTGGCTATTTGGCACTCTTTTTTCTTTTTTGCAATAACTGGTAAAGTTATCACTGAAATATTATCATTTATACATCAAACTGTATAATTTGAAGAAGCTTTACATATAAAAAATGGCTCATAAAAACCAGTGCCAAATAGCTCTGCCTTTGGGGCTATTTGGCACTCTACCTAAAAACTCCAATTAAATTGTACTTATGTTCATACCATTATATATATTATTATTATGTTGGATAGATATGAAACTTGATCCAGACCTTCGAGTGAACCATCTTCATCTTCCTATTATCACGGATGGTGGATGCATCGTTGAACTTATGGTTCTTGTTTATTAATATTGCATTTTCTTGTAATGTCGAACCATGATTGTTTATGGTTCTAATCTTTATTATTTATGTACTTGGTATTTAGACTGTACAAGTTAAATAATCTTAAATAAAAACCCCAAAATGAAATAGAAACAGTGTAGAAGCAAAATATTAAAATAATCAAAAAGTGCCTACCAACAATATTAATAATAATAATAAAAACTACTGGACATAAAATTACTAAATTTGCACTGAATACTCTTAAGGGGTATGGTCACAACATATCAAAACTATAAATGATTAATATGATATAAATGAATTTTTACAGCAAGATCTTATACATCTGGTGCCTGTTTCCCCTCATAGGTCTTGTTATTCTGAACATTTTGATACCTCATTTGTCTCTACTCCTATTAGTTCACTAATTATGATTATTTATTCATTTGCGGACTGCAAATTGAACACTTACAAAAAAAACAGCCTTTTCAACACCCTATAAAACTGAAAAGCCATCATTTTTTTAATATGTAGACATTGTGTACTTGCTTAAATTTTATACGAAACTGAAGAACATTTATTTTTCTACTAGGTGATATTGGTTCCAAAGACATACATCAGAAGAGGAGGTGTCAGCAATCATTTATTTATAGACACCTTTTATTTCGACCACAGTAAAAAAACTGTCACAGTGTAGTTTGGGCACTGTAAATACATTAAATTGAAAATTCGCTGTAAAATTCCTTTTAAGTCAAACGGTGACAAATAAGACACCAACAGATTCAGGATTGGACATTCTTTATTATGGCATGCATAACAGTTTTGTATTAGTCAACATTATGGAGAATGAACACTTGAGAAATAGGGAAAAATTAGCGTTACTGCAACATTTTCGCCAAAAAAACTGGCTGTTTGAACTACCTATGATTAGAGACAGATTTTTCTCCACAGACCTTAACAGGGGGAAAAATACAAAATCTTTTGGTTTTTTTATCATATAGTAATTGCATGTAAATGCAATAACTAGCACTCAAAATATAACAGGCAGTCGTGAAGATAGGGAAAATTCTTTTCTGCAGTACAGTATCTTTAAACATTATTTTAAATGAATATTAATAGAAATTCTATACATATATTATGAACCATCTGTTTTAAACCAAAGTTTATAAAAAAAAGTTTTTGGCAACATTATTGAAATAACTGGATTTCCTATTGCACTGGAAGTTTGATGCATACCATCAATAGGGAAATGAAAACAAAGCTACGGTTGGGTATGAAATAACCATTGAGAGAATAAATGTGTCAAGATCTGTTAATGTTAAAAATAACTAATCAATCATCAATTATTAAATAATTATGAAAATAAATATGCAGTTTTTTTTTTTTTAACCATGTGAACAAAAAAAAAACTAGTGTTCAATCAAATGATTTTTTTGTTCAAAATAGAACAAATGATTATGTATTTATTAAAAAGTAGCCCATTAAAAAAAAGTTTACAAATGAAGCATTTAATTTATACAATCAAAACCTAAACCATACTAAATGTGTGTGTATATAGATGTTGGTGTATAAAGATAACTAATAATATTTAAAGCTATGAATAACAATAGATTGCAACCTGCAGGTAGCATAGGATTTTATAAGAAACTAATACTAACTTCATTTGAAAAATTTCCAACTAATTTATTTGTTATTATAAGGAAATTATAATTCAAACACTTATCATATTGCCTGCTTTTGGTTTTCAATTTAAATATATTAAAAATGGTTTAATTCCAGATGAGGCAGTTTAGACTATGTGATCTGTGATCAATATGAACAAAAAAACAGATAAACCAAACAAAAACCTATTCAAGTGTAAGGACAGTTTGTGATTTTTCAATAAGTTATTGTTATTGTTATATTTAATATTTAAAAACTTAAACCATTATTTGACAAAGATGAAAAAATTCACTGATTAAATAACTATATTGTTCTACATGATCAATAGATCTGAAGAGAAAAAACTAACCAAATTGCCAAAAATGTTTCTAGCACACTCAAGTAATAAAAGACAACACCTTGTAATAGAAATAATTATGTTATAAAATATTTAACAGATGATAAAAATAAGTTGAAATATCAGCAGAATGAAAATCAAATAGCTATTTCAGTCAACGCATGCGGTCCTAAATTATTTTTAAATACCATGAAAAAAGAAAAAAGAAAACTTAAAAATATTAAAAACGAATATAAACATTTATAATAATAAAATTCAATATTTTATTAAACAGAAAATTACAAGAAAACTTGAATAGATGATCTGTGTATACAACAGAAAATATGACACTTGAGATGAGAAATTCTTGAAATAACCCCATCTACTATTATAAAAGATAATTTTTTAAAATAATTTATAAACGAATATGAACATAGAAAACAGATTGCACTAAAATGATTAAAATAAAGACAGAAAGAAAACCAAAACCAGAAATAAATAGACAAAAATAAAAGAAAAAGAAATCAGAGTGTTATCAATAAAAATTTGTATATATTTTCAATCAATTTTACAAAATTCGTAATATTTTTTTCAAATGTGCTCCAAGCTATTGAAATATATGTGACATCTTAGATTAAGTGATGAATTTTTTGTCAGTAGCTATTCAGAAATTAAAATCAATCAACAGAACAGTTATTTTGCTGCAGGTTTTGGTCTTTAGCAATGGAGTTTCTATAAGACTGGCAATTCAACTATAATAAAAAAAAAATTCTTTCTCTTTCTTGTTCCTTTGTGTAAAATCTTTTTTTTTTT
>VCCN01004192.1:224081-246390 GCA_006491835.1 Architeuthis dux | reverse complement strand
TTGCAGCAATGTAGACTAAGGCTAGTAATTATCTGAGTTTATGAGATGAAGTATTTTCACTCAAAGATTTGTTATGCTAGTATCTTCATCTTCTATGTTGCTTTCTAAAACATTTCATGCCAGGGGGGTATAAAGTTGACTATTCACCCATCCCCTACAGGGTGGGGGAAGAATCAAAGGCAACACTAAGAGTAAAAAAATTAAAAAATCGAAAGAAAAGAGAAGGGGGAAGGCGAAGATGAAAACGGAATGGGAAAAGAGAGGAGTGTTAGAGAACTTAGAGAAGTAGAAAAGGATTGCAAGGAAGAGAATTTGATATATGCCATTTTAATCAGGTGACTATGTTAGGCTTAGTGTAAGCTGGTTAAAGTAGGGAAACCATAGTTTAACAAATTTCTTGTTTAAATTTTAATTTGAAAGTCCGAAGAATATACTAGCCATAAAATGTTGTTATAAATAGCAACAGAAAAGCTGAAGATACAAATCTGAAACATGTCTGACTAAGGCCAGTATTCATCCCAATATCCAGTAGATTGTAGTATTTATAGGTAAAAATGTATGATAGACATAAAACACTCAATCCCAAATTAAAAAAATCTTAAAAATATAAAGGTCACGGGCAAAAAACGGTTGAAATAGAAAGACAGACAGAGACAGCTAGAGAGATGGACGGAGAGATGGGCCAGAGGGTGAGCAAAAAAGAAGTAGAGAGCGCAAAATAAAGGCATGAATTTAGTAGTTATATTGAAATTCAAACCGCATCTATTTATCAGATTAATATAAACTGAATAATAGTTATAAATAACTCCCCCATAAAAAAAAAAAATTAAAAAATCCATTTCTGCCAGATATTTTTTTAAAAACAAACAAAAGATATTTTGTTTGCTTATATATTAAATTAACTTATTGTCCTTGGTATTTACTGAATTATTATTTCAGGAAAGAAGTAATATGTTGAAAATTTAAATTTCACTAGGAACTTCAGAGACTTATTGTATAAGCAGATGATCTCAGAAAGATTTTAGTCAAGAGAGGTAACTTCAGTTATCATTTCTGCTGCTGCTTGATAGCATATTACTGAACAAATGAACCCAGAATATTTGAACATTTAAAATTAATTAAATTTGATAATTAATAAATGCAAATATAAAAAAAATATTTTAAAATAACAAAAAAAAGAACTAAAAATTAAGTTTATCTAAAAATGTAGCAAAATAACTGTTTTCTGCTGGAAATTTTTTCAACACAAACAAAAGATATTTTTTGTTTGCTTATACAAGCAAAATAAAATTAAATAAACAATAAAATTAGAAAAGACAATTAACTTATTGTCTTTGGTAATTAGTGTATTATTATTTAAGTTTACATTTGTAAAAATTGTATTCGTGCTGTAATATTTGTAATTCTCCATGTGTGTGTCTCTCACCACAACCGATATAATATAGTATGCTGAACTACCAATGTGGCAATTAGTTGTTTATTAGAACTCAGACAACAGATTCTTTTTTCTTTTTCTTTATTCGAACCATAAAATTCTTAAAAAGTTATATATTTTTAGTAATATAGGTTCACAAGAACCTGTATAACAATTTTCATTCTAATCGGTTCAGCAGTTTCTTGCATGTTGACATTATTATTTATATATAAAACTAACTGAAATAACCGCCCTATGGACAGATTTCCAGCTAGTTTTTGCAGAAGGCTTAAATGGGGCCTTTGGCCCTAACAAAGAGATCAAAATTGTTTTTATGGGGTACCTTTACTCTATACCACTGGCTATAACGTACCATTTCGGCACATACAGGTAAACAGAATCAGACTTTTAGTATTATATAGATATAACAGATCACTATTAACCACAAGAGTGCGAATGCAGGCCCAACATTATTTTTTAAAAAAATGTTTGCAGAGACTAATATGTGAAAACTATGCTCCGGGTCCCATTAGCAACCACAGCTCGGTGCTCAGCCGGACATTTGCTGAATTAGAGTAAGATAGTAAATTCTTAGATAAGCGTAAATGGTGCCTGACACAAACTAAGGAACCAATTTAGCATGAATTTAGATTAGAAACTGAACCCCCACTAAAAACTTAAGGATATTTTTAAAAACTACCTAGCTAAAAACCTGCTCCATGGTCCCATTAATAACCACAGAAAGTTTGGTGGTCATAGCTCTGACCGGACGGACACTTGTTGAATTATAGTAAGAAGATAGTAAATTTTCAGGTAAGCATGAACACAGCTTGACACAAACGAAGGAACCAATTTAGCATCAATTTACATTTATGGGTGGAGTAAAACGCATTAGTGCCAGTCTCAGTAAGAGTTTGAACTCGAGTCGCCGAGTCCATTTACCACGCTGCTAACCGATCTCCCACCAACATTTCCTATAACATTTGGTGAATTATAGTAAGATAGTAAATTATCAGGTAAGCATTGGATGCTACTGAACACAAACTAAGGGATCAATATATATAATACTTCCATTGCAGACGGAAACAACAAAAAAATCCCATTAACCACAGAAAGTTTGGTGGTCATAGCTCTGGCCGTTTTTTTAGTTTTGCAATGACAGATGGATAGACATTTGCTGAATTATAGTATGATGTAAACAAACGATTGGATCAACCGTAACTCACCACTTTTCAATTCCTTGGGTTTTATCAACATAGCTAAATTTCAGCTTAGAGAAATTTTCCCAATTGTAAACAAAAACATCTTTGCTAATAAAATGTAAACAATCAATCAGATTTCATTGAAATATATTAAGGAATAGCAAAGTTATCCAATTGAGAAAATGACACCTACACCGACGACAGATATCCATAGCGAATGATAGTCCCCCGCTGGGGGCAATAATTATTTTTTAATGAATTAAAATAACATTTTCCTCATTTTAAATAGAACAAAGTCATAGAGGGTCAGCGTTATGATATTCCATTTTTTTTTAGAGAGAAAAACAATTTTTGCAATTCCTCCATTTAAAAAAAAAAATAAAATCAAATGTCAAATTTGTATATTTTTCAAATTAATTAAACTCCTATCCATAATACTGGTATAACTGAATGCAGTGTAATATTTGGATACTTTACTTTTTTCTTTTTTTAAAGGTATCTTGTAGGCTGTCAAATATGGTGTATCATAAACAAATGTAGATTTGTTCAGTTGCTACACAAATACAAATTAATAAGTACCCACCAAGTTCTCACAAATTTTATCAGAAATTAATGTTTTTGTTTTATTCTCACTTTTTGTTTTCATTCTGAGGTAGAAATCTGCATTAGAAATGAGTTTTGTAATACCAGTACCAGGTTCAGTAAATATGCCATCTTCCAATTTATCTTCAGACAAACTAGGAAACCTTTGGCACAAATACATAAAACAAGTTCCATCTTTTGATACGGCTTAAACTGCTTCAATAATCCATGTTTAATATGAAGCAGTGGTAGCAGCACTTCATCTGAATCACCAAGATGGATCTGATGATGTTTTTGGCACCAATCTGTAGATTCTTTTCTATTTGGCCATTCCTTCTGAACTCCATGTAAATCGTTGACTCTGCTGACCCAGTAAGATATACAGAACTTTCAGGTCTCCACACATGAAACGGCTTTTCGCAAGAACATTTGCCAAATTCTTTTAAATGTACAAAATGAGCAACAGGTATTGATGCATATTTACTACCATTGTGACAAAGTAGCCCTTTCGGCTTCTTTTAAATGAATCTATAAATAGTGTCCATTATAATCTATGTCAAATGTCTGCACCACGCAACCTACATCAGTGCAATAAACCAAGGATCCATCTTTCTTGAAATATGGCGCAAACTCTTTTTCTCTATTTCGGTGCCAAGAGAAAGTTTTGTCTGGATGTAATAAGTTTTTATCTTTTTAATCAGGATCCAAAGAACTCTGCAGCATCTTTGGGGAGACAGGTGTCTTACTAAATCATTAAGTTCATCCTGAGAGAATAGCTGTGGCTCATTGCTTGAACATGTTTGGACAAATTCTTCTTCATCATCAGCAACATTTTCTTCCTCTGAGCGAGTTTCTACATAATCAAGACTAACAGGTCGAGTAGGGATAGGTAGATCAGATCCATGGGTACATGTGGAGTGGGGATTGGTAGATCAGATCCATGTGGTACAAGTGGAGTAAGGATTGGTAGATCAGATCCATGTGGTACAGGTCTTATTGGTGATGGAAGATTAGGATAAACAATTTCTTTGATTCTTTTTGTTGTATTCTTGAATTTTGCAGGAACAAAGATAGCAATCATTGGTCCCTTCCAAAAGCAAAAGATTTCATTTTGCCCTTTTGTCCATTGTCTTAGTTCCTCAATACAAACAGAGCAGACACTGTCATTGAAATATAATATCCATATGTATAGTGTGAAATTATACGAAAACCTATCCTATAATTGAAGAGTAAAAAAGGTTATTTTTTGAAAAATGTTATGCTATGTGATTTTTTAATTCAGCATCCAAATATATATAAAAAATGATCTGTAATAATCAAAACAATTTATTCAATGTATACCTGTGTTATTTACCTCTGTCAACAAAGTTGAAAAGAGGTATATGTATTTGGTCGCGACTGTTCGCTGTCCACATAATATCTCCGAAAGTACTGATTGGATTTCAATGAAATTTTGTGGAAGGGTGGACAATATGCTACAGAAGAGCTGATTAAATTTGGAAGCGATCCATGCACAATTACCTCCCTCTACATTGTAGTTATATGTCCAAACCATATAATTTTCCCAAAATCTTATGCCTGTCCACATGATATCTCCAAAAGTTCTCAATTTCAATGAATTTTGTGGAAGGGTGGACGATATGGTACAGATGAAGTGATTAAATTTTTGGGCCGGATCCATGTGCAATTACTTCCCCTAACAATGGCGTTGGCAGAGGTATGCACACTCTGAGTGCTTTCTAGTTGTTATGTGTATCCTTCTCATAACAATGCATGAAAGGAATACATTTAATTTCATCCACAAATAATAAACAACAAATTCTGCAAATCAATTTTTAATTTTATCACATATCTACTCTATGATTGAAATTGAAAAACAAATTCACAAAAAATATTTGAAGCAAAATAAGGGAATAGTGAAAAATACAATATGCAATCATATAATGACCAAAGCTTCCCTATTGAGAGATGACTTAGTTGGTAATAATAATATTAATAGGTGAGGATCTTTGTCTAAGATTGTACCCATATACCAAGTTTTCACCAATATACTATAAGGATCTTTTTATTATGGAAATTCTGTTTAGTTTTGTGCTAGACTAAAAAAATATTAATAAAACAATTGCCTAAAAGTGAAGGTCATGTGAAATAAATACTTTAAATTCTCAAAATCTACTAGATTTGATTTTGCCGAAATTTTTCAGATGTGTCAGAATTAAGAAAAGAAAAACATTACTCTTCAGCTTGTAACTTCAACTATTCAAAGGTAATACATAAAATAGGCGTTAATGCACCCAACCTGAAGTCGGGTTGTTTGTAATTCAATATTACTCTTCCTAAGATGTCAAATAGCTGATTTTAAAGGTCTCTATATGATTTATCCAAACATTGCAACAACAAAAATAAATAAAATAAAAATCAGCAGCCAGACAGCTTTGTCAATTTGACATGGAATGAACCAAAAATTCTTTTTGTTTCAACTGATAAGTCACTAGTTCTTATCAGGTAAAAATATAAACAGTTATTTTAGACAACAGAAGCAAAACAAGTCTACAATGTACTGGCCCAGTGTCAAACAGTTTTGGAAAAGTCTCAACAATCAAAATTCTTCCAGTTTTAATACCACTAAATATTTATTCCTCAAAATGCTTTACATGTTGTGGAATAATTTGTACTTACAATCAATCAGAATGTATTTGATTTAATTTGATGTTTACCTAAGTATAGATACCACTATGGCTTTGCTTTAAAATTATCAATCACATTATTCTAAATCTGTAACAAGGGGGTTTGTTAAAATTTTATTTAGTATTCACTGACATGGCATTCATTTATTTTCACCAGATATTGCACCTTTGGATTACTATTTATTCAAATCTTTACAGAATTCTCTTAATAAAAAAACACTTCAAATCCTTTAAAGACTGCAAAAGGTTCTTAGATCTGTTCTTTGCTGAGAAAGATAAAAAGTTCTGGGAGGATGGAATTATGAAGTTGCCTGAAAGATGGCAGAAGATGAAACAAAATAATAAATATGTTGTTCAATAATTATAAAAAATAAAAAACGTCTTATTTTTTACTTAATATCCAAACAAGTACAATCTGCTCTACAGTGGTCAGCAACAGTAAAGGTTTATTGTCAAGACATTACTTGTGACCATTTCCTCTTGTTCTTCATTTATGTTATTGAATTTTATATCAAGTGTAAATTATACCACAATGAGGACATGTTAACATGCAAGTTCAATATTTAAATCTCTTAGCATTTTCTTGCATATTTTAATGGTCAAAAATATAATACTAATCATATAAAGTAGTAGTAAAATCTATTTTTTCCTAGTCATACCCTATTTGGTTTTATATGAGAAAGCAGGGCCAGCACCCAGAAAAAAAAGAAAAGAACTTCAACAATATCAATATATTTGAAACTATTGAGAAAATTCTTTACACACAAACACTCCAAAAATATATATCCTAAAACAAACCATTGCATCAGTTCAGTTGTAAATATTTAAAAATAAGAATAACAATTTATTTTACAAGCTTTGTTGATTGTGATTTTTCAGTTTATCACAACCGAAATATAGGTGATAAGTCAACTATTAAGTCATTTATAAGTGGCTAATAAACACTTTTTTAGAAATGAAATTGAGTGTATCTAATGAATCTAATATTTAGATCTAAGGAAATTTTTTTTTATTTTACAAAAATAAATATGGTTTCATACCCAATCATAGGGTTTCCTTGTGGCCCGGCACCATACCGGTCCAGTGGTTTAATGGGTACATTAGTAATGCTGCATCAATTCAGGGATAAACATACTTTGCTTTAACATTACAGGTGATGGCTATTTAAAACAAAAATTAATTTCAGTAATTATTCAACTATTTGTACAGCTTAACTAGTTTTCTATATCATGAGAGATGACAGCAACATGGGCTGTTTGGAATATTCTCCCACTAAATAAAGTGGAAATTTCAAAAATCCATATAAACAGTCTTGTCAAATGATCAGTGCTAATTTGTTTCTAAAATATTAACATCTACTTACAATTTAAACCACTAAATCAGGGGTGTCTTACGTGTGGCCAGCAACACATTTGTTGCTTCAGTCATATTTTGTGCTTTAAAAGGCCTTATTTGAAAAATTAATATAAATTGAAAAAAAAAGAAAAATTAATGAATTTTTTTTAAAAATCTAAAAAGTTGCAAATTTTATATGAATTAAATAAAAGCTTTGGCTGTGTCAGAGGACCGGGGTTCCCGACAGGTTGCTTGCTAATAAAAGCATTTGTGCCCCAAACATTTCTGTGAAATTCATTAACTCCCATTTCCCCTTCAATCCCAAATGATACCACGATTGCACTTCGAATTGTCCGAATTTTTACCGATAAATTCAGATTGATACTTCCAAAACCAAAAGCTCTGTATACAAACCATCCTTCAGAAAACTATAATTTAGGTTCATTAATTATATTTAATTATTAATTTTCGTTTTGTCTCAAAGTAGAAAGGTCGATACATTCGAATTACATGTATATATTAAAGATGGATAATGTCATGGATGTTGTTATAAAGACAGTGAACTTCATAAGAGCTAAGGTCTGAACCACAGACAGTTCAACTGCTTATTGGAGGAAAGTAATAACAAACATGGACTGCCATATCACACCAATGTTCGCTGGTTAAGTCGGGGAATCGTACTGAAGCGATTTTATGAATTGCGATGTGAAATACAAATATTTATGCAACAGAAAGGAAGAGGTGCAGGAACTGAAAGATAATGAATGGGTTCAAGATCTAGTTTTCATGGTAGATATTACAGAACACTTAAATTACCTGAATACAAAGCTGCAAGGACGTAATAAATTGGCGACAGATTTATATGACTATTCATGCCTTTGAGATGAAACTTAATCTTTTTGAACGTCAACTATCAGGCGATAATATTAGACACTTTCCAACCTTAAAGTCTCTGCAAGACATACGTGTTTCATGCTGATATCAACACAGAAAAGTACTGCATCAAGATTTCTAAGTTAATGAATGAGTTCCAAGAAAGATTTGCAGACTTTAAAAACCTTGTGAATGATTTTTTATTTTTCTTGACCCCATTCTCTGTTAGTACCAGAACATTTCCAGTTAGAATTGAATTAATTCTGTGGTGAGGAGCAAGTTTCCAAGTGTCAATGTTGGCACATTTAATCAATATCTTGGGCCAAATTATCCCAGGATTAAATGTTTGGCCTCAAAGATTATGTCAATGTTTGGAAGGACAAGACTAGAATAAATCAATTTTCTTTAGGTTAGGATATATATGTTACGCCTATTTCGCGATTAAAACTATGTATTTACTTATTTTTTGATTTCACTTAGATTACATAAACTTTTGATTGTAAAAAATAGTTGTTTTTATTAAATTAAAATTGCATATTTATTTTTTATAAAAAAAGTTAAAACTACATATTTACTTTTTTTTGCAGATTTTTGCGTGTATTTTGTTTGTTTCATGTAAACACCTTTTTACTAACCATTTGATATTCATCAAGATGTCATAAATTAAGTAAAAAAAAAAAAAAAATACTCCCACTATTTTTTTTTTACAAAGTAACCTTTTCATAATTAAATTTCATTAGCTGAATCTCAGTAGGTTTTTCAAATACGAGTATGTTTAAAAAAAATTTTTTTTAAATTCAAACGGTTTTTCTATAGTTTTTTTTACAAATATAAACAAAAATATAAAAAACAAATAACTCAAACAAGATTTTTATATATCGGATGTTTCTCCAAATCCTCTCCATTTTATGATATAAATGTTATAAAAATTGATTAACCCATTCTATGTGATTCAGTAGTTTTATTCAATGGGTGTCAATTTTTCGGGAAATTTGTGGACGTACCCATTGTTATGGAAAAGTAAATACAAATTGAAGAAATGTAATATTTTAGTCATTAAGTATATCTTTTGATTTTTTTAAAAAATTTGTGGTTTTCTGGATAAGTAGACAATAATAGGTAATATATTGTGAACCGCGCTAGAGGGGGGGGGTGTAATTATATTATCTGGTGCGCATAATGTGTACTCACATTATATTTGGCCCACCATTGAGTTTGACACCCTTGCACTAAATGCTCATCCTGTTATGTTCTAGCTTGAAGTAAATTACAGAAGATAAGGAATTGATATCAAACCTTGGCTAATATTCATCAATTTTATCAAAATGTACTAATTTTAATATGTTTTGTACACTCAAAGTAGAAATAGCCATGATGCAATACACTGGATTCAGGATAGTAATCTATAAAAAATAAAGCTGTAAATAAAATTAATCCTATTTCTTAATATATTTGTTAAATTCCAGAGTTTCAATAAAGATGAAAATTTCACTAAATATCAATCACACTATTTAGATAGCTGTCCAAGTTCTATTCATCAGTGTGATAGAGCCATCATGTTGAATATATCGTGGGGCGACAATTGAGTGTGGGTACAATTGACGGATCTATATTATACCTTCCGACATTGGTGTTTTCAATCACATAAATGATAATATTGAAAATAAAAAAAATGTAAAAAAGTGTTTTATTTATATATATGCTATATATAATTTATTTACTTTTAATATTTGTATGAATTAAAAAATTATTTCACAGAAATATTTTTGGTTTGCTTGTCTGTTGCATTGGGACTGGTGTCGCTAATATGCATCAGGCAGAAGAGCAAGGATTAAGTGGATAAGCATATTAGCGACACCAGTCGCAACGCAACAGGCAAGCAAACAAAAATATTTCAGTGAAAGAGTCTTAATTCATACAAATATTAAAAGTAAATAAATTTATACATATGTACATAATACATATATGTACACAAAAGATTTAAGACCCCAAATTGCTGTGTAAACACAATTAAGACAATTAAAAGGGAAAAGATTTAGCCTCAAGCAAAACTGAAACTAGTATGAAGAGCACACAAGTGATACTTTATGTATCTCAAACATCAAAGACAAATTCATGCTCTTACCTCAGAAAATCAGCTTCACATATCATTTGTTTTTGTGAAACTCTTGCTACAATAACTAAAATTGGTCAATATGATAAAGTCTATGAAATTTAAATTTTTTTTAAAATGTGCAAATAATATATTATTTAACAACAACTTTTAAAGCAAATATGTCAAAATTTCATTTGAATTTATATATAACCAAAATACAGACAACAAAAGAGGAGGAATATTTTCAGATTTGCTTTTTATAACTATTGTGTTAAAATAGTAAAATTAAAGTCAGTTGCTCTTTGACGAGATATGTTTATGAAATATCAAACAAAAAGTAGCAAAAACCCACAATAGTTGAACAGAATAAACAATAATAAAACAAAAACTACAGCAAATAAGATATCTATTAATAAGTAGAAAATGAATCAAAGTTTTACTAAACTTACAATCAGTAAAAAGGAATGTACTATTCTCAACTCAATAATTAATGCATTTTTTCTTTGTTGAAGTTTAGCTTATTCATGGCTATGATTTATTAAACAAGCTTCAATTCCCATCTATAGTTTAAAACAGGTCAGAGTCAGAATCAATTATTAGGTTGCCGTAGTCAATAAAAATATGTTACCGCCAACTGAATGTAAATTGTAATATAATGCATTAAATTTCTAATTTCACAGATACCATTTCAATTAACCTATTTTTCCTTCTCAGGATACATTTTAATTTACATTAAATGCTAATTTCAATTTCTTTGCAAATTTCAAAACATTACATATTTATTCATTGAAAAAATTCACAATTGCATAAAGTGTTTTAATAAAGTCGGTGGTTTTGAACAGTTTACAATTGCAACAGATGGGAAATATTATCTGTAGCAGTGTATTGTAGAAGATGATGATGGTATGTGATGCAAAAATCAGCAGTTTTACTGGTTCCAAAAAAAATGCACCTACAAGCGCATCAAATTTAAAAAGATACTTGCAGCGTTTTCATCCTAAAGTGTTAGAAGCGCTACTTGAGAAAGATAACAGTACAAAAATTCTACTTAAAAAAGATCAGATATCTACTTGAGGAAAATTATCAAAATTCTTTACTACCGACAAAGTTACCATGACAATGACAGGGGAAAAGTTTAAAAATCATATCATCAAAATGGTGGTGAATAATAGAGTAACCTGAATCTTTTTTTTACAACCAGTTTTTTTTGGCTTAAATGGAGAAATGGCTAGAAAACTTGAGAATTTCTATGGGAAGAGAAAGTTGTATAAGGAGACTGGTAATTGAAGAAATCAAATATAAGAAAGAACTTTGAAAAAGTCTGAAGGGACACTTTGTCTTTATTAAAATGGATGCATGCATGCTTTACAGACAACCATTTTGCCATTAACGTTCAATTTGTTGATGAAAACAATAAAATGATTACTCAGACATTGGGAGTAAAAGCACATCACACCAGCGAATATCTTCAGAAGTTAGTGGAAGGAATTTTAGAAGATTTATGAAATTAAAAAAGAGCAGGTTCCATGTATTGTATCAGATAATGCTTCAAACATGTTAAATGTAATTAAGAAAATGAATAAAGCTAACAAAGAAAGTACACAAAAATTGGAAGATGAAGATGACATTCCCACAAGTGATCCCCAAACAGAACAAAGAAAGTGAAATTTTAGATGATATTTTTGAAGAAGCTTCTCTAAGCTATTTCCAATATCACATGCTGTGCTGTGCATACACTGCAACTAGCAATATGAGAGATAGATTATAGGATTGTCACACAGCTGCTCTCATTGGAAAGTTGAAACAAGTAGCCATTGCGGCCAGGACCCCTAAAATAGATGCTTTTCTACAGCAGAGATGTGCTGGAAAAGGAGCCATTTTGGATCAAGCAACATGCTGGGGAAGCACTTTAACTAAAAATCTTTCTTGAAGATCTGGTTAACAAAAATGTTTCACTAACTGAAAGCCAGTGTGTGCAAGTGACACAATTAGAAAGTCTGTTTTTTCACCCTTTTTACTGTCACCAAGAAGTTGCAATCTGAGAATTTAACACCTGGCAGATTCTTGTTGGAATGGGAAAGCTTGATATATTGCCTGAACAAAACTGGAGGATTAATTACTAATTAATTAAATCTGATTTGATTATTTTCAGTGCAGAAAAGCCTTTCAACACAGACTCTGGTGAATGGCATTGCTGTTACAGTTTTAGCTACATCACTAATAACCTTTCATAGTAGACTCTTCAATGAAAAAGGAGAGGGGGTCTCTTGCTGAATAAGCTGCTATTTACTTTGATCCAATGAGACATATTTGGCTGAACAATGACCAAATTGCTAAAGGAAAAGAGGCACTATATGAAGTAGCAATTTGCATGAAAGGGTTACAAGTATCTGAAACTCATGAACAGGAAAGGACAAAGAAGCTAGAAACATTGGTAATTCAGTTATCCCCTTGAAACGATGAATTAGACTTTGAAGCATATTTGCACTAAATTGAACGTTCAAAAATAAGCCGATGCCATTCAAAGGTGGGAAAACCACCAGTAGAAATTTCAGCAAGATTTTTTAAATGGATTAAAAGAAGTGGAAAATATGGCTTTTTAACAAAAAACTTTTGTGTTTTGGGAAAAATGATATCTCAATTAAGTATAGGGAAGTATCTATTTACGATGATCTCAATTAAATATAGGGAACTATCTATTTACGATGATCTCAATTAAGTATAGGGAACTATCTATTTACGATGATCTCAATTAAGTATAGGGAACTTATCTATTTACGATGTATCTATGCTGCTCAACTGGATCCTCTCTTTCTATCAGTCGTATGAAAATACGACGTTGAAGTATTTCAATTAGTTGTCTCTGCTTCATTGAGAAATCATTTCTCTCTAAATGATGTAACTATACTGTTGAAGTGGAACCCCACTTTCCATCCATCATACAAAACTGACTTTGAAGATACTTCCCTATACCTAATTGAGATATCATTTTCCCAAAACAAAACAAAATGGGGGGGTGTCTATTTACAGTTTAACTTTATCCCTGACACACGTTGCAGGGATAGATTCTGCATCAAAATATTTCATTAATGTTTGGAAGGGAAAAAAAGTATTGCCATAGCCTATTGTTTCAATAGGCATTAAACTTTATCTTCATTAGAAGTACTGTTCTATAGCATGGAAAGACTAGTCAACTGGTTCCTCCCATCATGGACTTTCTTTTTTTTTAAAAAGCAATGTTTCTGGATAGTAGAATTCTGCAAGTGGACGATAAAATAAAATAAAATAACTTATTTTATAATTACCACAAATTTCTACTAAAAAATATTACTTTTTTTAATACAAAGTCGATTTTTTCATGAATTAAATGATTGAAAACTAACCCTTTCAAAAAATGTTAAATTATAACTAGACATTTCCTGGAGGAACTGCAAATTTGATAGCGCCACAGCAGCAGTTTGTTGATTCACTTTGTGGGTGACATGACGTGAAGCAGCATTGTTGGGCGAGAGCATTACATTCTAGTAATTTATTCCATAGTCCTATAACTCTATTGCTAAAGAATGTTCTGATATTCAATCTACCTCTATAGTATATTTATCTCCTCTTAGTTCATTGTAATTCTTTTTAGTAAATACAGTTGACTAGTTCTTAAATCACACATTATTCTGAACATTTTTATTAAATTGGGGTGGGTTCAAAAAAATAACTCTAGTCAAAAACAATTTGCGAGGAGGGTAGTTAAGAAGGGGGGGGGCAGTTTGCTTGTGCTAATGCGCAATCAAACTAATTAGCTTCAGTATAATATTATGTTGCAATATTTTCTTTCTTCTTTCCAGTTAGAGAGAGAGAGAGAGAGAGAGAGAGATAAACCTACTACAAGAAGACTGTCCATGACAATATGGGTAATAATGTTGAATCTCTAAAGAGCTAAGTCCAGATTCAATGGATTCATCTTTTCTTTACCTTCCGGTCTACGTTGAATCAGAGAAAAAAGACGAAAAGAAAATCAATATTCTTCTTGTTGGAGAAAGTGATAGCAAGACAACACATAAAAAAAAACAAAGCAGCTTTATTTTTATTTTTTTCAATATCAAATATTACACATGCCGAAAATATTTGTCAAACTACAAGTTGCCATTGCATTTAAAGATAGTTTGAATCTTGGCCAAAATATATGCAAGCTGGAGGATGAAATGAAAAATCTCTCAATAAATTAACATACTCATGTCTTGAAGTTGATAACTAAAAAAAAATTAAATCTTTTGGCCACAGGTACATTTTCTAATTTTGGCAATTCTTGCAATAATGCACCAGCACCCCGGCCATTTTGTAATTGGCAATTTTTGAATGGCTGTAACCATCGTTAGCTGTTTATTTTTTAAATCTTTGAAATCATTTTTTTTATTTATTCCTTTAGGGGTCAGGGTAGGTTTAGTGTTAGTGGTAAGGGTTAATAGGTAGGTTTCGAAAAACGGTATTTTTCGATCGAGAATAACGTTACTTTTTAACAATCTAGCTACTTTCAGCTATTCAGAATGGCCGAATGAAAAATTGCCAATTTCAAACGGCCGGTATGATGCGTTATTGCAAACATTGCCTCTAATTTTTATTTAAAAAGACAAGACATTAAATTTCTGAACTTAATCTCATTTTACATAAAATATGTTATTGGAAATATGTTAAGATATTATTGGAGTGATTAATTCACCGTCATTTGATAAAGTTAAGAATTATTTTTTAATAAATTTAATTTACGTAAATCATGCTGGTGTTATTGAGTAAATAAAATCAATAAGATACACTTTGACTATATTTTAATTTTATATCATTTTAGCTAGATTGTTGTATGTTGAGTGTTCATGTCTAAAATTGATACATATACAATTAAAAGATGGTCTATTGGCGGATTAGATGCAGTTTCAAATCCCAAGGATGAGAAGGAAGATAAACATCAACATTTCGCTTTTATCAAGACACAAAAAGCAGCAAAAGAAAAATGAAACAACCAGGAATCAAAAAAACTTAACGACACATTTGATTAAAAAAAAAAAAAGAAAGAAGAACAGTGATAAAAAAGGGGAAAAGAAATTAAAATCCACTGCCCACCAACTAAGAAACAATATTGCCATCAAAACCTGATGAGAGAGAGAGAGCTCTTCTGATGTTGTGTTGCAGCACTAAAATCCCAAGCAACAGTAAATGGAGATGATGATGCAGTAGTCTCAGCATCGGACAGAAAAGAAAGAAGCTGCACAACACACAAGAGAAGAGCTTCATGTGTAGAGAACAACAGTTGGTCTGGGCAGCTCTAGAAATCAATACATGATCATGATGATCAACAGTTCTTCCTCTAATGTTCTAGAAACGCAATAACAACACCATTGCATTTCGAGCACAGAGTGAGCTAATAATGCAACAGTCGTAATAGAGGTATACACAAATTTAGTACGAAACTTAAAGTTCTTACAATTCTTAAAAATTCATAAAAAATAAATTTGATGTCTCTCCTCTCCACGGATAAAGTCTTCAGTAAATTTAGAAACCAAAATGGTTGCCAATTGCCATATATTTTTTCTTTCCTCGCAATATTTGCGCATCATTTTTCAATCAACAAAATTGTGTAATTTAGAGGAACTAAAATATATCAGATCGCAAGATATTTACTAAGCCAGAACAATTATGAAACGGTAAAATGCTAGATTAAAATGAACATCAGAAATCTAAAATATTCAGTCGCAAAACTGATCAACAAACACTGAGCCATAGCATTTTTACCCATTATCAGTAGTACTAGTAGTTGATTGAATGGGAATCCTACAGTTTAGCGGCGTAAAATCAAAAACAAATATTTATCCAAAATTATGAATAATTTATTGAAAGAATATCAAAGAAATGTTAATTAACATTGTCACTGGCTGTTAACAGCTGAAATAAAATGTTTGTTTTCACCAGACAAATTCATGTGATGGAAATAGGTCCTCCTCTTCAGATGTGCCGAATTGCCATCGGAATTTTCAACAGTATTTGTGTAAATTTCGTCATTAGGGTCCACAAAATTTTTTGTACTATATTCTAACATTTTTAAAATAAAATATATCCTTTGGTATTTATTGTCGTACTTTATGATATAAAATATTGTTTGAATAATTATATTATTTTTGAATTTACGCCGCTAACAGTACCACCAGTGAATAATTAAGTGAAGAATCCATAAACTGTTGTTGGTGTTTTGCTTTATAAAAAGCAGGGTTTTTTTTTTAATTCAGAGTAAAATTGATTCGAGAAGAAAGTGTTATTGTTATCATGGCGATTAAACGGATGAATAAATTTTAAAGTAAAAGGGTTTCAATAAATTTTGTAGATTACGGTTTTTCTATATGAAAAATATTTATTAACAGCATATGCAAAGGTAAGCAGAGAATTGGTTACAAAATTTTGATGGCTGAGTTTAGATTTATTGTCAGTGCTTTGGCAGACAAATGGCATACATTAAAATAATTTTAGAATAGATTTGATAGAAGCAAAAATGTTTGGATTACATCACTGATTGCTGATGCTAGATTTATTAGCTCATCACCACAACAGCCCAGCCAGAGAGGAAGATGCTACAGATGTCAAAAGGGGGGGGGGGCAATTAACTAGAAGTAGGCAAGTTGTCCCACAGCTCACCTCCAAACACTAAATGTTCACAAGGTACACACACATGTGTACAATTCATTTGTAATAATATCACAATTACTACTAATATCTTGCTTTTAAGGACAACAGAAAGAGCGATCCAAAAGGACTAGAAATCTACTTAATTAATGCACTTTTCTCACTCAGGAAATAGTATGTAAATCCGGGGCTACACTGCGTTTTTAATTAAAAAATGTGTTATAATATTCATAATTTGTTAACATTATTTTAGATAAAAGGAATGCCCCTGAAACGACAATGACAGAAATGAGAATCCTAGATTTCCACAGTTGATTTTAAATCCAACATCCATTCATGACAATATCAACAAATAAAGCAGTAGATTTAAATACAAAAAGGGCTCTCAATAAAAGCAGAAAAGAAGATAATCGGATAATCTCCAAAATGTTAATTAGCTGCTAAAGTGTGGAAAAAAGGAATCAGAGGATCTTTGTCAGTGACACGAAGAATACAGATATAACAGCGAAAAAATAATTAAATAGCTGTAAAATAAAATTTTTTTATGGATCTATAACCATTTCTAATCAGTGAACATTCAAGAAACGGAATAATTTCACTTCATAAAAGAAAAGCGTACCATATAAAGAATTTATTAAATTTTCACTGAAGAAAAAAAAAAGCAAACATATTTTTAATCATAACCAACTAATCACTAAAGAAAGAAAAATGTTGTGTAGTAGCACAACTACTACTAGTAATCGCAATGTTAGTAGCTACTTACTACTGCGTCATGATGCAGGCAGAGGAAATATTCATAACATTTGTGTTGCTAATTTAGTTAATAATACTGTACCACAGATTAGGATGAATTATGCTTTAGGGATATACTTTTAAAATATCATCACTTGTGCACTAAACTCTTCCATCTTAATAATGCAATCTTTATATAAAATACACTTATTGTTATATCTCCGTCATTTACGTGACGGATGATAATGTTCACCTAACCGACATTTCATTCTCCTCTACGTCACATTAGACATTTACAATACAATGTGATATGGTTGAACTATTTACAACGGAAGCACATTTCAGATTATTAAAATTTAGCTTTTATGGACAAAAGTAGGCAAAAATACACTAATCGATTGTACAATTATTTTAATTTTTTTTTTAATCATCCTCATTAAACTACTTTTTTTTTGGTTAGGATATAATACCGATGTCGGTGCATTAAAAACCAAAATTAAACTTTCGTATACACTGTTTACTAGCAAATGTGAAGGTCAAGAGTTGAAAATATCGTCATATCGCTATATAGATAAATAAACAGAGATGAAGTATGTGATAGAGCAACAAGAGGAACCATCTCGATACTCCTACTACGTCGTCATGTCACCTTGCACAAACCAGATCTATTTTTCTAGAATGGTCAATGAAGAAAAAATCATAAACGGATGGCACAGAATCGGTTGAAAAACAATTGACACACAAAATCAGCATTTAATAAAAGATGAGTTAAAAAGATTCTCAGTTACAATATCACTAGAAAACAGTTGTAGGTGATAGATAAATATAAATTATGTTAACAAGCCTCCCCATCATCAACCTTCACTAGCAACATTTAGTGTCAATGCTAGTACTACTGCTACTACAGAATCCATTCTGTCAAATATCATTTTAGAGAGAAAATGCTTGTCAGAATAATAAGATTATCATATTTGGTTTAGGTTTTATATATCCTTTCGTAAAAAACTAAAATTATTTCATTCAGTGGCAAAACCGTTAGTTTAACCAAGAGCAATCGAAGTAGCTGTATTGAAATCGTGTAAGGGGCCATGACAACATTTTTACCATCAGACACAAAAATGACATTGAAAACTGTTGATACACTATGAATTAAAATGAAATAGAAACGTTTACGTTCAATGACAGTTAAAACAGAATGTTCCTTTTGATTTTGATTAAGAATGAATTTTTGATGGAAAAACAAAAAAACAATGAACGTATGTGTAGCAATAATGGTAGCTAGCTAGGAGGAATGCTATGATGATAAAGCATTTTCAAAAATCGAATTCTTTATTTACGTACATCTACAGACAAAAGGTATTTTTTTCTTTCGAATAATTATTATACAATTATTATGCAGATTGTTTTAATGCAAAATTCCCAGATTAAGAACAAGTTAAAAGTAATTTTTTTAGGTTGTTTCTAAAATAAAGCCTTGTATTTTAAAACACTTTGTTGAAATTAGATTTTTTTAATAAACAATTTTCTTTTTTTTCCTCTCTCTCGAATTAATTTTTAGTGAGAACCTTTCCGTTGGACGATTCTGAAGAATATAGAAAAGATGTTAACTTCGTCCTTAAACCGGAACGATGAGGTCGGGTAGATGATTTTTCTTTTTCATTCTACATCAGCAGCTTACTTTTTAATTTGATATGAAATGACACGGAAAATGAACGAAAGATTTGGAAAATAATTATACTTACAGCGATAGAGATGGAATCATCGGTTGGGAATTTAAGGATGAATTTGCTGCCGGCCCGTTCCTCGGCTTCGTTAAGGGGTCTGACTCGGCAGATGACTTTAATGTTACACTCGGAAGCCACGTCCATGGCAGGGTTTTTTTGTTGTGGAGGATTCATCTTGGATTTTTACAGGACACTTCTCAGTCCTGAATCAATCAAAGTTTGGTGTTAATATATAAATAATCCTTTCTTTTATCAATTCGCTGATGCAATGACGCCTGAACGTCTTTTGTTTCGCCAACACACGCGCAAAAACACAGGTAGATAGAGTAGGTAATATCCCGATGTCTCCCCCGCAAAAACTGCAAGAGTTTAAAAAATATAAATAAAAGGAAACACAGATCGAAGCCTAAACTGACAGCTAAATAGACGGTTCACAACAGTCGTAGGAATTCTATAAAAGTTGTTTAGAAGCGGTTTTTTATGATAATCTCGGTATTTGCAGGACAGCGACTTACTCAGATTATATGGCCGCCTAAGGATTTTGTTTTATTTTAACGTAGTTGGCCTTACCGACAAAACGACCGAGAGACACACACCGCCTTCTACTTAGAATTTGTTTGTTTGTTTTTTTATTTACGTGTTTTTTTTTCTGTTTTTTTTAAATATATATATAAAGACCCCCAAAATGTAAAGAAGCTGTCAACACAGGTCACATCGTCTGGACAACGTACGATCCATGGGTAATACTGAGTAGAAGGCAGACGTCTGCTTCGGCCATTATGTCTTCTTCGCACTACTGAAATGCATGATGGGACAGCAGAAATGACGTCATGACGCACCCACAACCACACTCATCACATGCACATATTCTCTTATTCTGAATCCGTAAAACCTATATTCGACGTATTATCTTCTTCTGTGATAAATATTCTTATTTCCACTACTCTCTTTATGGTTTAAAATCCTGATAAAGATGTGATATTTTGGGGACGTAATTAATATCAACTGGGTGATATTTCAGCTTATTTACATTGATTTTTCTATAGTAGGATGGTATAAGTATTTTTTCAATAAAGAAATACTCATTTTTTATGATAGGTAAACAAATGGAAAAATACGTCTGATAATCAATGATTTTTTTTTAGTAAAACAAAATTGCAAAACAATCACCAACTTTTTAATCAAGATTTTACTGGAATGATATTGATAGATCTTGCTGTCATTTGCTTACACACACAACTCTCTCTCTCTCTCTCTCTTTCTCTCTCTCTCTCTCTCTCTCTCTGGGTCAAAGAATTTCTAAATGGATATTCCTGATTCCTTTTTAAAAACATTTTAAACATTTTTTTTACTAGATGTAAAATTAATCATTTGACTGAGAACCTTCAAGATGATGAAAATACTGTAAGTATAAGTCTAGGGCATCAGTTTATATTGGGAAATAATGAACACTGTAACTCAACAACATTCACTAAAATATTTAACAAAGAATTAAATTCTGAATTGATAAATAAAAGCTGGGGTAAAATGCATTGTCATCTTTCAATAAGATTTGACTGTTATAGTTTTGCCATAAAATCATATATAATGCTCTATTTGATTTGAACATCTGACTATATACAATAAGTTTAACAAAGTAGGTTTACAAATGATCAGTAATTGTAAGGTTTAATTTTTTGTAGATTTTGATCAAAGCTGTATTTTTATGATATGATAAAACCATGAAATTTAAAATTAAATTGAAGTGCCCAAATTTAATGGTAATCTTCAGAGAAGTTAATCAGTGAACCATATAACATCCTCTAAGATAGCTAAACAAGGACTACCTGATGCCAGCATGTTCTTAGAATATAATAAGTTTAAAGTTTCTTATAATGATTTAGAGCATTACAATAAACACAAGGTCTTCATTGCTATTTAAGCATAAGATAGGGTTACTTTGGGTCAGTGGTATAGATTTCTCTATGTGAGTATATGTATGTGAGTAATAAATGGAATGGGGCTGGATTTGACTTACAAACAAATCTATAATAATGTGACTTTATTTACAATCGAATTCCAGACTTTGGGATCAAAAGAGAAATATGATACTGTGAGAGATAAGAAGTGAAAATTATGAGACTTCTTTTGGTTCTAATTGAAAATAACTTTAGGAAATATAATAACATCCAAACAGCACACAGCCTGTGCATAAAAAGACAGTTTCTTTAATATATATGTATATCATTTACAGTAATCTGGTATTAATTTTGATGACTTAAAAGAATAAATAAGTAAGTCATCATAAGCATGTATCAATTCTGTTAGCAATAGGATCAACTATAGATAATTGTTTGACTATGCCAATCTTGGCACATGGTTAAATTCATGGAGCACTCATTGAGCAATAGTATCAACAGTCTATTTGCTAATACTAAAAATGTGAAGAAACGGAATTGTAAAAAAATAATAATAATAGTTCTGAAGTACACCATCTGGTGCTACTTGGATACATTTTCAGTGATAAACCCAGGGTCATATCGTGTTTCGGGTCTTTGGTCATCAGACAACCTTGTCAAGTGGCGTACTCATCCATGGTTCCCCCCTCCAATATCCACTGCCACCATGAGGCCTTTTCCAAGGCAGTCGACTCAATCCAAGGAGTTTGAGTGTCCGCTACGGTGAGTGGCTAAGGAAGCCCCGGCACCCAACATCAACTAACTCATATTGTGCTTTCCAGCCATTTCTCTGCCACCCAACTTCAATTAACTCACATTATGCTTTCCAGCCATTGCTCTGGCACCCAACTTCAACAGACTCATATATTTTGCTTTCCAGCCATTGCTCCAGCACTCAACTTCAAACTAACTCATATATTGTGCTTTCCAGCCATTGCTCCGGCACCCAACTTCAATCTAACTCATATATTATCCTTTCCAGCCATTGCTCCGGCACCCAACTTCAAACTAACACATATATTGGGCTTTCCAGCCATTGCCCCGACATCCAACTTCAAACTAACTCAT
>VCCN01004192.1:187994-205664 GCA_006491835.1 Architeuthis dux | reverse complement strand
TGTTAGATGATTATTTCATCAGGAAAAAAATGATGACATTCCTCTTTAATAGATTCACTTGATAATAAGCTAAAAAAAACAATCAGTGTAACAAAACTTAACCATGAAAATGAAAACTGACCAAAGTCAATATTGTTGCTATTTTTGTGTTGTGCAATTCATTCTTTAGTATAAAATATAAGCATTCACCACCTGATCTTTCCTCTAGAGAAAAGATTACTTTATAAATAGCAATTGATATTTGGACATGTACAATGTGATATGCCAACTATACACTAACAATTTTAATGATAAGTGGGCTCCATCCACCGAATAATTTTCTGCAACAATTTTACTTAAATTTTATAAATGGGATCTGTGTTTACATTGAATCAATTCGATTTGAGTTTCCCAGTGTACTCTGTGCCAAAATCTAATTACTAAAAAAAGATAGAAGTGTTGCCGATTGCAGAGTGTGTGTCCAAGTTACAAGGATGTTCATCATGAAAAGGTTTGACTGATTCATTATATTCTAAATTCATACATAATAATCAAACGAACTTGGAACTGGCTTAGAAAAATGGCTTTGTCACATTAAATTAATCTTGTGTAAGTCCTGATGCTGACACTCACATATTCGTCTTGAATTGTAGAATATATCTGTAAAAATGGCTGGCTATATGTGTATCATGCGCGTACAGGCCACAGCAATGGAGCTAGAGGTCTGAAAAATTAAACATTTACTCCTTATTATGTCTAGAAAAAGACAGATGTTTTGTTTTTGAAAATTCCCCACCAAAATAGGTTTTTAGTGGGGAGTTCAATTTACAATGTTAGTTTATGCTAAATTGGTCTCCTAGTTTGTTCCCAGCAGCGTTCACGCTTGTTTTATTTAAATTCAGACTTTTTTAGTGATCACAACCCAACAAAAGGTGAGAGAAGTAATTTAATCATTGATCACCACTTTTTCCAATTTTTTAATTGATCACCCACAACATGGCATACTGCCAAAAGACATTGGTCACATGACAGTTTCTACTGAGTGATTAATCAGACCGGTTTCTTTTTAGTTTTCAAACCTGCATAATGTGATAAAAAGCAACTGAAAATTAAGGCGAAGGTAAATAGTAGTTAAAAATTAATAATAATAATTTATAATACTTCATCTAATAAAAGTAATTGCTTTATTGATACTAATACTACCAGTTCAGAAACAAACACGGCACAGACAGATTTGGATAGATGGCAGGTTTGAAGTTTTGATTTGGACTTCTGCTAGCCAACTAGTTCTCGTAGCTCAGTTGGTAAGAGCAGCTGGGCATTAACTCCAGCATATTTCGACCAGCAACACATCCACCACTTACCTCTTACTATAAAAAGACCAATCCATTCTTCATCTTTGTTCAGTCAGTTTTTGTTGCCTTAACAAAACTATGATCTGTTCCACAGAGACGCACCTCTCAACCCTGATGATGTATATACACATTCATACATACACACACACTCTCTTCCTTAACATCTTCAACCAACGAAGAACTCTTTAACACTTTACTAAGTAGTATACAAACTCTTTAAATCCATTCTCCTTCTTCTCAACAGCTAAGAACTACTTTTTGTTATATCTTCAGTAATAAATATACTTCTTATTATCGTTGCAAAGTATTTGTATTCTTTATTCTTATTGAATTATTTACCATGTGCAAACTGCATCTTGCAACACACGTATTTTCATCCCTTTTACTACTGCAGGAACTAGCAGAGAAGGAAAGTGCCTACCGCTAACTATTACATTTTTTTTTCTAGTCTCATCAGCATGCTAACTTGCTATCGGCAGTACTGACCCATAAGGCTATAGGCACTATTACTACCACTGCTACTTTTAGTTTACTGTTAGATATTACTATGCCCTTATCATTGTTATTGCTTTGTATAACTTTATATGGAGTCAGATAAATTTAACAATGGACTTAGATTTAAATATTAGGTGTTAATTCCATCAACAATAGCTCTCTTTACATACACATCAATGTGATCTCTGTTCTTGTTTTTTTGCAACTAGTTCTTCAATTTGTGGGTCTATTAGTGAGAGAGCACATCTTAAATCAGTCTCAACTTGGAGCTCATTTTGAGCCTTTGACTTGATATATAGAAGTGCAGAAAACCTATCTTTAGACTGGACTTTTATTTTTACCTAATAGCCTTATTCCCCACTTGGACTACCCAAATTCCCCTCCAAGGGGAACCACTGCACTACACAAATAGGAAAAGAAAGGATCTCTGTGAAAACCAAATTCTTAGCAGAAAACTTTGCCAACTTGGCATTAGGGATTAAACTTTAAATATTTCACCCAACAGTTTGCTGCTCTGACCACTAAAGTTTTGTTCTTGTTTTTTTTAGGTGGCGGATGAAGGGTTGTGGACTCAAGTGAATCAATTCTGAGCATTGATTTTTAGTATGCAGCTTGGGACTATGCGTATGAATTATTTACACAATTTCTTCTCATGCCAGATCCATTGATCATCTGATTTGAATGACTTTGACCTCAAGTGTAACACATGGAAAAAAAAGCTTCAAGCTTCACTTACCACATTTGATTACTGATTATACAGGCCTCCCCTGTTATAATGTGGTTTGTTATAGTGTGCTACAGGATAGTATGGCTATCTGCAATTTTGAGCACAGATTCACATGACAGTATGGCTGTCTGCAATTTTAAACACAGATCCTCAGGATGGTATGGCTGTCAGCAACTTTAAGCACAGATCCTAGACACTCGACAGAAGCAGATGTGCACTGACTGAAGAGGTTTGCTACCCTCTCAGAGGAGTTACCCGACAGTATAGCAGCCTGAGCAAAATGGAACCCAGGTCCGAGTCACACCCCTGGAGAAAAGAATTGTGTCTACTTAATAAGTTTTAACTTGTCCAGACACCCCCTCCCATCCGCTGTTTAATAGTCAATTATAACCCCTCTCCCTTAGATGATTTCAAATTTATCTCACTACCCTCAATCCGGACCCCCTTTTCACTTCAGATTATAACAAATAAAACATTACTTTAGACAAGGTAAGAAAGAGAGGGGTTATTTTTTTTATTTTTTTATTAAGAGAATTTGTAACTATGCTGTGAAACAAAGCCATTGCTGTTGTAAATATATTTTAGTATATTGTTTTATCTCATTGCTGAGAACCTTCAGATAATGTTAGACGAGCATGTGCAACAAACATGTTGAGGACAAAGATACAACAATCAAAATCGAAAACACTGAGCTAAAGAAAGTAGACTACTATATTTACCTGGGACAATAAATCTTCATGAAATCCTCAAAAGAAGAAGAAATCAAATCAAGAATCACCCTAGGTTGGCAAGCTTTCAGCAGAGCAAGCTCAACCTTCAAGAATAATTTGTCTTAAAAAGAAGGGTCTATAACCAATGCATCCTCCCGATAGTCAACTATGAAGCTGAAACATGGAACCTATCCAAAAGATTGGCTCTAACTAAGAACCATGCAACGTGCACAAGAGAGGATCATGCTCAACATCACATGGAGAGATCAGAAGACAGCACAGTATATAAAAGGAAAAAACCGCCGATGATGATATTAAATATTCTAATCTGTTAGGCTCTTCTTTCTAAGTGAATGTGTGACAAATCATTCTTTGACTTCAAGAATAGAATCAGAGACCTCTGTCCCAATAAGCAACTGAATTTAATGAGATAACATTCAAAAGAAAGACTTTCTTTTATCTTAAGTAAATTGGATGATATCATTTATGTCATATGTGATAAAGGCATGAATCAAGGGTTGGACTAAGAAGTCTTAACAATGAAAGTTGTTTTTGTAAGTGAGAAAAACAAAAGAAGATATTGTTACCCACAAACAGTAGAAAGTTTTATAGCTGCATAGAAAAAAACCACAGGGGAGAAAGACAATTTTTTGCAGTTTATAGTTATGATGAATTACTTAGGACTAAACTGTAGGTCTAGGTCTTTTTGGATTGGCACTGCAGTGTACCTATATTCCTTAGGATGGAATTGAAGAAATTGAGGATATTGAAAATCTTAGGTAGTGGATATATTCAATTTTTTCATAAAATAAGACTATTTGTATTCAAATTTACATGAGATAAATGAAATTAATTTTGATTTTTGGGGTCATAATTATTTTTGTCGTAAGAAATATTTATCCCACTCAAAAGAAAAATAATGGAAAATTTTTTTAATCTAAAAATGATTTGTTTACCATATTTAGAACCAACCAGAGATTTTTGTTTTTAAAAAAGGTGTTTACACAGTGGAAACAATGGGATGTAATAATTAGCATATAAACATTTTGTATGCAAAATGCATGCAGATTTAGAAATTCTACCATAATTTGAATAATTAATGTATTTCAATAAAATCTTTGGTACTTATTTAATTTTCAATGTATTCAATTATGGAATGGGTATTTTTAAAGAAAAATTTGGGTAACCTGAATCGGGGAAAAATAAAATTCTATAAAACTAAAATGTTTTTTTGTTTGGGAATTTTATAGTTGATTTTTTAAAAATAGAATAAACTTAAGACTTTGAGATTTTGCAAAAAAATAAATGTTTGCTCAAAAAATTATTTTTAAAAGAATTTTTTTTCAAAAGTTTATTTTATGGAAAAACGGTTTTAAATATTTTTAAAATCTTTATTCGCCCTGAACAATCATGAAATTTGGTTAGTAAATAAAACTGTCTTTTATTAATTGAGAATTGTAAAGTTTAAGAAAATCAAATCGAAAATAAGATTTTTTCTAAAATTAATTCTATTTTTTTATTATGTACATATATGAAGCAATTAGTAAGTATGGGAGACAGTTCATGAAATAATTCTGATTACAGCGTTTGGAAAAAAATATCCAAGAACCAGACGACATTGAATAGTTCAATTTCTGTTGTTGTCTGTTTTTATCATATATTTGATCTCTTCGCTATCAGTGATCAGTCACCTGCATTTTTATTATTTATCCAAGTATTTACCATCATATCATATACTACATTTGATGTTGGATGGCTTTTGGAGGGGGGGGGCATGCTCCCCAGAAAATTTTGAAAATTATGTTTCCAAGATTGGCTTAAATTGCGTTTCAGGGCATATCAGCTACTGAAATTAAGTGTTGTATAGAATTCTATTTAAAACATGTTTCAAAAGTTTTGTATGTGATCTTGTTGAGCTGACCATCTTCTCAGTGGACTTTTAGGGGTGTTGCCCCAGAAAATTTGCAAGACAAGCAATTTTGGATTTGGATGACCTTACTGATTTAAACAAGGAAGATGGGTTATTTCTTTTATATCAAACTTTTTAAAGTGAGCAGTGATGCTATGCCTAATGAGCAAAATAATAAAAATAACGAAGAGCTATCTTCCGAACAAACAAATATTTTTCGATGCAAAAACAAAGCAGAAAACGGAAGAAAAATAAATCTACAGTTGATGTGAACATCGAAAGTTCTAACGATTCAGAAATTAAAGACAAGGAAAGTTCTTTCTTACAACTTACTGAAGAGGTGACCAGACTCAAAACGGATTTGAAAAATAAAGATTCCGAATATGAAGAACTGATCAAGTTGTTAAAATCGGAGCAAAATACATGCAAGCAGATTTATCAGCACGATGTACAACAATGGAAGAGTAAATATTCTGAGGTTTATAAAGAGTTAGAACGCTTAAAAGTTGAACATCAAAATCTACAAAAACGGAATACCCAGATTTTTCAACTAATATCTGAACAACTTGCAGAGTCCAGAATCAACAAATTTGCAACAGAATTTATAACAGAAGACAAAACATTTGAATCTAAAAATAACAAATCTCTTTGTGCAATGGACTGTGATAACAAAATCTTTTCTCAACATACTGGTGAAAGATACTAATAGTGAAGATAACAAAACAGATGACTCTTCAAAAAACGAAAAAGCCACCCCCAGTGATGTTATTACACAAAGAGATAAAAACCACACAAGAACACAGAGCTGACAACAAAAGCACAAAACTTGTCAGAAAATGGAAGAATTTAAAACACCAGGTGAGATTTGGTTTAACACAAATCTCCAAAAATGGAGAAAAGATAACTTTCTCTGACAGAGTGTCAGAATTTCCTAAACAAGGAGTTAAAGGACGTCCACCAGAGATTGCGCAGAGATATAAAAATAAGGACTTTTCAAAACCCGCAAGACCTGATGAGTCTAAATGTCATTGCCGTCGATATGTCGACGTGGATCATATGATCCCTGATTCCCAAAATCGGGAAGTTGGTAACCCGAAAATTTATAGACGAGGAAAGCACACTAGTCGCTGTTACAAATGCCACCATGCAGGTCATTTGGCTAGTGAATGTTACTCTAGTCCACTGCTTCAACTGCAAAGAAATTGGCCACACAGCACATTACTGTTATGCTGTGAAATGCAGCTACTTATGCACCAGCTTGGTCATATTGCTTGTCACTGTGACAAGGAAATCAGGAAGGCTTTATAATGTTTATACATATGTATGTTATGTTAAATCAATAAACATGCCGAAGCAACCACCCAGCAGCCCCTATTCCGTTTCCAGTCCCAGAAGAAGATAAACATCGAAAGAAATTTACAGATTTTACTCATAGAAATCGAATGTCCGGAGGCAGACCAAAACTGAATTAATAAAATGGAGCTAACAAGTATTGCTCTTTAACTATGTGCTTGAGGTAACTGAAGTTACTTATCACACAGTAGTAAATATTAAAAGCAAAAAAAAAAGAATGCTCATTTGCTTAATGTAAGTTAGACTTCTACCGAAATAGATGAACTTGAATGTCATCTTTAAAGATGCTGTCAACAGATGGACAGACAATGTGTTTGTGAAGAAATTACTCAAGAAAGCATGAAAGACAATCTGTTGAAAAATAAGATGTTTATTTTTTATATATTTAGTGGGACAAAACATTTTTATTATTAAAAAAAAGATTATATGCACATCCCAGTAAAAAAGATTATATGTACATCCCAGTAAAAAAGAAAAGAGGGGAAGTGCTGTTAAGTAAGTTCATGAGTTATTCCCCTTAGGCAGAAGACTTCCGCTAGGAGGCAATGTTTTACGTTCTGGTCAATGAGCAGCCATTATTGTATAGTGTTATTAAGAGATTGGAGAGGACATACGTGGCTGTCACTGACCGCGGACATTGTGAATATTTGAATAAAGGATCTGTAAGTACATAATATTTTGTTGCATTTTTAATGTGTTAATGTCTGTCATTAAACCAAGCTTACATGATGTATCCAAATTTGGTTGAAAACACAGCTACTGAAATTAAGATAAATACAAATTTTCGGAAAAATTCTGAGTGTCTTCTGGAAGACCCCCTGAAAATGCCCCTGACTTGGAAAGTGCTGACTCGTCTATCCTGCTCATCATGTCAAAATTTTTAGACTGAGACCTGAATTGACCAGGTCTCCATATTTCATCTTAAAATGTTGTTTGTTTTTTAAAAATTTTAACAATATTTTAATTTTGCCTCAAGTCACTTTGGCACAACTTTGTTAAGAAAAATATTTTTTATGAAAAAGAGCAGTCAGGATGTTGAAAATGGCCTAAACAGCAGTAACATGTACATCAGAAGGCATACACCAATGCACAAGGTGGAACTATGTTCATAAAAATGTTAATTTTAAAATTTTAATATTTTATAACATCTGGAACACTGAAATTGAAAATATTTTTCATAGTATATTTATGGGGGGCCTCAATCAACAAGGAGTCTACCCGGGGGTCCCGACAGCTCAAGTTACGGCACTGAATGGGGGACACCTGTAAATGTAAATGAAAGGAATTTGATTAAATTAGATGAATAATATATCCTTGTATAATATGCAACTGAAAAATGTTATATGTTTTAAGGGTTCTAGTAATGAATTTTGCTAAATGAAAAATGTGCAAAAATGTTGTGCATCATTCTAATTTAGATGTTTTATATAAGTTGACACTTTGGACTCTTAGGATATAGAAAAGTGTAGAAATTTGTGAAGCCATATGAATGTGTATACTTCTGCTTCTGCATATGGCTACTTGCCACTCCTATACAGACAAAATTAGACTGTTCTTAGCTGAGGTTTTATGATCTTGCTTTTTTTTACATTTCAGCCAATCTATATGTCCACCTCCTTCAGGTGAATGTGTCCATTGCAGAGTCTTGTTGTTGGTTATTGTCAGTGAGCCAGATTATGTCAGATTATAAGTAAAACAAGTCCAACAAGTCTCTGTACTGCTTTCACTGAAAAAGGCTGGAGAATGAACCTGCCAAAATGTTGTGAAAAAATAACAACTAAGGAAAGAATGGGTAATAAATTCATGGAAGTGAAATAAGACAAGTATCTAAAGGAGGCAGAATAAAAATTTATCAGCATTATTTGCAAAATTTATTACAGTTGGTCTGGTCTCGTATAAGATCATTAAAAAAATTTAGAGTACATTAATATGAATGCCAAAAGGAGATTGATTGATTGATTGTTTTGTTTAACAGCACATTGACCCTTGGTGGGTCATTTAGTGCCAAATTCAGTAGGGAGGAGAGGGTGAGGGGAGATCCCATGTCCCCGTGACTAGAGACTTGAGGGGGGAGAATCCCAAATCCTTGTCACTGAGACAAATGCCACGAGGACCGGGATAAGCTGGTCAGTGGTCAAAAGCTTCTCAGGACGAATCCCGAGCATGTTAATGGTGATTGCCTCCCAACCAGCTGGCCAAGATATCCTGTGCAACTTCTCCCAGATATCCGGAGATACCCGAGCATGCCACAAGGACCCCCGAAGGGCCGTGGTTCTCTAAACTTTAAGGCCTTGGCAGTTTCGAAGCACAGATACTCCACTTTGATCCTAGCCAAAGGCTTCGATATCCTGCGCAACTTCTCCCAGGATGATACCTGAGCATGCCACAGGACCCCCGTAGGGCCATGGTTCTCTGAACTTTGAGGCCATGGTGGTTTCGAAAAACAGATTCTACACTTTGATCTTTATCTAAGTTTCTTGTATACAAGTTTCTTAATCCATATCATTTCAATGTTGAAGCCAAGTTATTGTTTGTCTTTACTTTTGAAATAAATAATTTAGGAAAAATAGTCATAGAAACCATCATGTGACCAACATCTTTTGGCAGTATTCTGTGTTAGGGGTAATCAATTAAAGGGGGAGATCATTGAATAAGTTACTTCTCTCACCTTCTGTTGGACAGTGATCACTAGACAAGCGTGAATGCTGTGGAACACAAACTAAGGGACCAATTTCGCATAAGCTTACATTGCAAATTAAACCCCCCACTAAAATCCTATTCAAGGGGTGGATTTTAAAAAAACAAAAAAAGGTTTTTTCTAAACATAATAAGGAGTAAATGTTGAAATTTCCAGCCCGCTAGCTCCATTGGTGTGTCCTGTATGCACAATACATAGATAGCCAGACAGACAGACAGCCAGACCAACTTAAAAACTGCAGAAACGTATGTTTACAGTTTTGGTTCTAAAAACATATATGGATAAATATACTGACAGATGACACTAAAAGTTGTATGGATGTGAGGGAATCTGGCAGAATGGTGGATATGGTTAGACAATGTGGAAAAGAAAGAATGAGAGAAGCATGTTACATCTCAAAAATGTTTATTATCATCAAGATAAATCTTTATGCATTTTGTCACTGCGAGCGACATCTTCAGAAGAAAATTGAACATAGCAGGGTCCTGCGGTCATCCATGTGGTGTGCTGTGAATGAGACTAGATGTGTTTTGTGTATTATATACCAAAAAGCTCTGGTTTGTTAAAAGGGGAGTGACTTTTTTGAAGGGGTCAATGTGTGGGTTTTGAAGTGGGTGGTGATGTGATGTTAGATGGTGGCTGCCTTGAAGTTGCTGGCCGGTTTTAACTTATAAGTGTGTAGATAGTGGATGTCTACTATGATTATATGCAGTGATTTTTAGCTATTGTGGGTAGGTGGGTGGGTGGGTGTTTGTGTATCACTAAGAGGAGAGTGTGTGTGTGTGTGTGTGTGTGTGTGTGTGTACATGTACCAGGGTATGTATGTGCTTATATGCGTATGTGGGTGGGTGTCTATTGGTATGTGGATAAGAGTGTGTGTGTGTGTGTGGTATGACCTGTATTCTATCCAATACCTTGTGTGTGTATGTGATTGTCTATGACTCTGATTTTATGTTGTGTGAGTATGATTTTAATTAACAGTGTGGCCAGTTGGAAGTAACCAGGTCTATGGTGTATTGTTTCGCACTCGCCATGAGCACGGCCTCGATGCATCCTCATTTCATGGAATTATGTATATGTTTTATGATGTGGTTTTTATGTAAGTTATAGTTGTGGTTGTATATGTATCTGTGACTAAGGCGTTTAGGTGGTCGTCAAACATGAGGGCTTGATGGTGTTCATATATACATTTTGGGTACATTGACGCCACACTCATACCCGAATGCAGCGTCAATGTACCCAAATTTCTGTGATAAATTTCAATGATGAGGGGTCTCTGATGACAAAATACTATTGGGTTGAATATATATGTATTGGCCATTTTTCAGAAATGATTATTTTCGGGTAGTGTTATAAAATGCATGATAGCACACAGAAAGCTACCACTGCTGCAATGCTATTACATATTTTCTAACTCTAGAGATGCATACTTTGTCAAAGATCACTATGAGAATTATTCCCCAAAATGGTACTGGTGGCCCAAATTGTGGGTCCTGGCTCATGGACTATAAGTGTAGATGAATACAGATGCTAGTAAAGTACTGCTTTGAGTATTTGCCTGCAATAGATTATCATGTGTGATGCCATTGCCTAGTAGATGAAGTACTGGAATAAAGTCTTTAAAGCCTAGAGTCGGATCAAGTAGCTTTTATGCACCCCCAAAATTGTCGAATTGAAATGGACACATTTTGCCTCAACACTCTATGATGTCACTGAAACATCAGCAGTGCTACCAAGATAAACAAATTCCATGTATTGACATCGAAGAAAGGAGCCTTACTGAACTGGTGTCGCTAATCTTTGGAAGTTGTCTCTGAAATTTTCGAAGTTTCAATTTCCACTTACACAGAAACAAGGTTTTAATCTACATGCACAAATCCAAGCCTGGTATAATGCTACATTTACAGAACACCCAGTGACAATTGAACTATGATTAATACTAGCTGAAAAAACAGTTCTACGGCTTTGGTCCTAATAAGAGATCAAAACTGTTTTTTCAGGTACCTTAATTCTATACACTGGCTACAATGCACCATTTTGGCTACTTAGAGATCACATACAGATAAACAGAATCAGACGTTTAGGATTATTTAAATGGATACATGGAAATCAGATCATTATTATCAGGGAAAGTGCAGCTCCAATGTTGTTGTTTTTTAGTTTCCAAAGACTAATATACAAAAAACATGCTTTGCTTTGGGGTCCCATTAAAAACCACAGAAGATGTGATTGCCATAGATCTAACCATTCTGAGTTATACTAACACAGATGTATGGACAGACATTTGGTGAATTATAGTAAGATGATGAGGATGGAAAATAAGATATATCATCTATACAGTGAGGGGCCAAATATCAAAATAAATATTAGAAGTTACAAAAAGAAAAGAAAACTAGCATTCCAATGGAAATTATGAATTAAATTATGAATTAAAAATGTCTGAATTTTCAAAGAACAAGTGGGCACAAACCTGTGACTGATTTAGCATAAGCTTACATTGAAAATTAAACCCCCCACTAAAAGCCTATTTTGGATGTGAATTTTAAAAAAACCAAAAAGCATTTTCCCTACGCAGATACATAGATAGATAGATATAAATGTGTGAACACATGAATAACCTAAACCTTTGGTAGCAGTGATTAACTAAACCTTTGGTAGAGGTGATTAATGCAGTTTCTCTGGGTTAAAACTCTGATATCTTTGCATAGTGAGAAATAATAAATTTACATAATCATTATGCAATTCTGTTTGTAATTCTAAATGATACCTCCATTAAATTAATTCAGGATTAAAAAAACTGTATTTTAAATTAACTAAATATAACTTAGTTTCACATGTCGCCAAATGTGGGGGCAGTAGGTAAAGGAAGATTGTGTTACGCAAATCTTGGGAAGATTGGAAAAACCTGCCTGACTTGCAAAAAAAGAAAAAAACATTAGAAATCCTGGTTTAACTTGACCTCAAACACTGATCATTTGCATTGGTGCAAAATATACATATAAATACTTCAGACACATTACTGTTATTTATTTTATTTTTATAAATACTTCAGACAGATTACTGTTATTTACTAAGATGAATACCTGTCCTAGAGATGGGTTATTTGGCTAGTATATATGATGAACAACGTGATTATTTTCTATTTGTTTCTATAGCAATGGACTCCCCAATTAAAGCTAACAATTTTTCTGATGAGAATATGTTCAACCCATAATTTGAAACAATATACTCATCCACTTAGTTTTGGTTACATGTCGGCACGTTCGGATTATAATTAATATATAGAAGATAAATTCTTTGTATCATTCCAATTTTAGTATATGTACTGCCCAAACAAGTGGATGCATATTTACTCAGTTCCCCACGAGAACAGGATGTGACACAAAGTCGGTTTAATGTGAAGTCCCACAACCAGTATTTTGAAGGCATCAGTAAAAAGTACCGACCCGACCCTCTTCATGCAATAGGGAGGTGCTGCCCTGGTGCTTACAAAACTAAGCAAGGTACATTTTTGAGGCCACACAACGAATCTTGGGCCTCATCAGCTACAGTAATGCACCAGCGCAAAGCAAGTTTTGTTTTATTTGCCTCCCCACAAGGCGAATTAGATGCAAATTGTGCCGTGAGTAGTACTATATACACAACTACATGTAAACAACATCTTGGCCAGGAGTGCTCATTTGCATATATTTTGTATAAATTGCAGAATAATTAATAGTCCAGGAGAATTAGGTCCAAACATTAAAATTAATTTAAACAAGCTGATATTTGCAGGATAGTTGCAATATGACACCAGAAATACTATAATCCCCCTGAATCCCAGTGGAGCTTCATGAGAAATCCAACATGGCATTCAAGATGGCCACCGTATTTAGATAAAATATTGAAATAGTTATAAAATTGCAACCAAATCTGATATGAATATAGTTTAGGGGTCTGTTTCTATGTTTTAGAGGTTGGAAAATTGATTAAAACCTACCCTGATGACATGGCTGCCATATCTGGTAGGCCAAGAACTTTAGTATAAATATTATAGTCAGCTTTAAGATTAATCCTAACAAGCTGATTTTTTTGTCAATGATATCTATTTGTTTATAGAATAACATACTAAAAATCCACTAAAATCCCAGTGGTGCTTTTTTAGATATTTACCAAAAAGTTGAGATTTGATGACCATAGCGTGTGCGATAAATGTAATCTATGCTACAGTAATGGCATAAATATCTTTCAATGAACATCTGTCATAATGCAGTGGTTAGTGAACTATTCTCATAAGCAACTGATAGTAATTTCAGCCAAACTGGATATTCGTGATCAGAGTATTAGTCAAGATGACCAATGACATAGAGAGTGCCAAACAAAGACTTTATTTATTTGAAAACCAGTTACACTTGATATGCCTTTTTTCAATCTGGCCAGAAACTATATTATGCATTCTAATAAGGTAAATAGAACAAATTTCACTTTAGCTAGGGCTGCTTTATATTTCTTCATGTGAACTGGGTTGTGGCAACAGGAAAGTCTGGCATAAGACATTTACATCTACACATGTAAACACTTCTTTATCCTAACATAAATAATGTAGCGGTCATATTTTCTTAAAAGTACTAAAATAGGGTTAAAAATATCAAGCTTGCTTTGTCACCTCGACGGGGCCAGCTCTGAACCCTATGAAGTACAAAACTAAGTATTAGCTTCCTTTTTTCGTGATGTCAGCACGACTATAAAAACCCTAGTTTTATGATAATCTTGGCCTTTGTAGCCTGTTCCCTGCAGTGCTTCATTCACCCGTGTCTATTCCTTCTGGCACGTAAAATATCTCTTCCTTTTCCACTTAATGTTTGGGTCGCCTAGGGCCCACTTTTAACTATGGACATTTCTTCAAATGCTGTCTCTCCTTACTTCAAATCTTTGGTCATTCTCTCTCCATTCCTTTTCGCCACAACTAGGAATGAATGCCTCAAATATAGGCCCTTTCGAGAATTCAAAATGACCATCGATGACTAGTTTCTGTTAACATCAGGTTTAGCGGAGCAACTCCTTAAAATGTCTTCCTGATTAGAAACTATTTTTCTTACATGCCTGGCATCTTCTCCTTTCTGTCAAAAGCCTTCTTTTCTCTTAACAACTAATTTCTTTTGTTGAGAGCAGGAATTCTTAGGCGCATTTATCACCTAAATATTTAGTTCACATAACTAACGCTGCATTCTCACAAAATCCGTTTCGGAACACGAAAACCGGCTAAAGGCAGAAAACCCCTTTTTGCCATAACTCTTCATCACAACAAAACCTTGCACTCTAAATCCTTTTACATATATGTGTATCCCTTTTTATTGTACCTTTTTCATTGCAATGTTTTTATTAAATACAACCTTTTTTCATTTTAAATCTGACGCCTTTTGTTTTGATTCATTATATTTCCTTTGTTTGTATTGACCGCCAAAAACAAATATGGCTGATTTTCCTTCCTCCTCTTTTTGACCATGTGACCTCCTTCCTTCATCACCAGGAGAACACCAACTACTATTACTGCCGTGACCACCAGCCGCCATGACAGGTCATTTTGGCCATTATCTTTTCACCGCTAATTTTGAATGTAGAAACGATCTACATTCTCTTGCAACTCAAGTAACTTCTCCCTTCTTTAACATCTATTACATCCTTCAAAATCACAATCTTGTAGAAACCCCAATTCCTACAATAATAATGCAATAATTTTGCAATAATTTTGTTAGGACAGAGATGGAATGGACAAAGCAAGAATAAAAGTTAATAATGAAAGCAAAAAGGATGACAGGTTTTTTCTTCTTTTATTGGAAGGGTTCATTTTGAATAATAATTGAGTCAGGGTGGGGGGGATCAGTTGCATAAATGGGTAAACGCACCTGCATTTTTGGAGAAATAAGATGTTTCCAGGCTTCATAATCTGAAGAACAGTAAGATTACATTATTGTTTTGATCTACCTACTTAGTATGTCCTCTCTGAGGTAAGTTCTTCATTTACACTCCTGAGCTGGGCTGATCTTTGAATATGTATGACATATACATGCTGATTTTTAGGGTTTGGCATCTATTTGCACTGACCTCTACTCATGTTAAAAAAAGGCCATATTCCTCATTGCTTATCTAGTGGGGATTTGGATAAATATGCATATACACATGTGGATCTGCCTTGTGGCTGAGAAAGTTGTATATTTCCCACTAGTTCCAGAGCAGTGTTTGAGCTGAGGTAAAGGCCAGGATTTTGAATTCTGATTTTCAAGGCAAGCAGACCCTTGTTACTTGATTTAATTGGCACAACACTAACTTTCTATTTCCCCCATTTAGCCTTGTGCCATCCGAAGCTAAGCCTAGAAAATATCTATACATATGCAATTATTACACTCATCCTATCTGCTCACTGTTGGTCACATCACACCAGCCCTCCCGACATTGTGTAAAAGATCAAGGACAAAGTACTGGTGCTTCAGTCGAAGTGTCTCTGGCATTGAGGTAGCAAAAACAAAAATAAAGAAAAAAGAAACAGGATCTGCAAACAGGAACCACAACACTTATTTAGAATAAAAACTAAATGTTTATTTCTGTGGGGTTATATGTTGTGAATCAACCCTTGCCAAAACCAGAGGTAATATGATATGTTCTAGGGTCAATTGATCGGTCATTCAACGTGAGTTCAGATCTCTACTTGAACTCTAACCAGGAGGGATGTGCGTTCAGGTCTCGACTTGAACACTAACCTCTGGTTCTGCACTCCCAGGAGGGATGTGAGTTCAGGTCTCACCTGAAGCTTATTCTTTATTTCCAATCAACACTGTTTACTCATTGCCAAAGGAAAGTCGACCTGAGTAAAAAGTTACAATAAAACTGAAAAATTAATATGAAGGTAAATAGTAGTCTGAAATTAATAATAATAATTATTATTATTGATTTGTTTCAAATGATTATACTGCTGATTTGAAATGTTAGAAACCATCAACCAAAAATGTCATCAAAACTATCAACATAGGTTTCTTCAGTTTTTAAGTTGGTCTGGTTGGCTGGCTGGCTATATATGTATCATGCATACAGGAGCTAGAGGGCTGAAAATTTAAGTATTTACTCCTTATTATGTCTAGAAAAAACATTTTTTTTTTTTAAATCTTACCCTAAATAGGTTTTAAGCAAGGGGGGTGGGGTTCAATTTGCAATATAAGTTTATGCTAAATTGGTCCCTTAGTATGGCAGCATTCACGCTTGTTTTGTTTCTTTCTATGTATCTATGTATCAGGACTTCACCCAGCCCTAGCCATTCATAGTAGAAACTTAAAATTTTGCACACACTCTCCACTCAATGAGTAGGGAAAACATATTTTTGTTTTTTACCCCCCCTAGGTTTTTAGTGGGGGAGGGTATAATTTGCAATGTAAGTTTATACTAAATTGGTCCCTTAGTTTGTGTCCGGCAGTGTTCATGCTTGTTTTTTGAAAATCCAGACTTTTTTAATGACAACAAAATGTGAGAGAAGTCCATTGATCACCCCTTTTTCCAATTTTTTAATTTGTCACCCCAACACAGCATGCTGCCAAAAGATGTTGGTCAGATGATGGTTTCTATTGAGTGACTAACTATACCTGTTTCTATATAATTAATCACTGCTACCCACAGCACTGGTTTATTGCTGGGTTTAGGTCATTCATGTGTTCTGACATTTATATGTATCTATCTATGTATTCCGGACTTTGCCCAGCCCTAACTGTTTATAGTAGAAACTTGAAATTTTTTTTGGTTTTGAAAATTCTTCCCCTAAATAGGTTTTCAGAGGGGTTCAAAATGCAATGTAAGTTTATGTTAATTGGTCACTAGAAAATTCAGACCTTTTTTAGTGATCACAGCCCAACAAAGTGCAAGAGAAGTTATTCATTGATCACCCCTTTTTCCAACTTTTTAATTGATCACAGCCAACCAAGTATATATGGATGGCAGTGATTCATAATTTCCCTTAGAATGCTAGTTTGCTGAGTTACTAATGGTTCTACTGATCTTTATTCACTGCTGAATAGAAGAGCAAATGATTTCCCTTTTGCCTTATTAATCACTGCTACCAAATGTTTAGGTTATTCATGTGTTCATACATTTATATGATATATCTATCTATCTATCTAAGTATCCAGACTTATCCCAGCCCTAATTGTTCTTAGTAGATTTTGCACACACACTCCACTCAATAAGTAAAGAAAATGCTTTTATTTGTTTTTTGAAAATTCCCCTCCAAAATAGGGTTTTAGTGGAAGGTTCATTCTTCAATGTAAGCTTATGCTAAATTAGTCACTAGTTTGTGCCAGCTTGTTTTATGAAAATTCAAACAGTTTTTAGTGATCACAGCCCAATCTTTTAATAGATCACCCTCAACACAGCATATGTGAGTGGCTGTGATTCATAATTTCCCTTGGAATGCTAGTTTCTTT
>VCCN01004192.1:157639-186325 GCA_006491835.1 Architeuthis dux | reverse complement strand
TATATATTGTTATTATTTTTTAGGGTTATCTATGAGTGATATAGACAGAGGAATCAGGGCTTCATGGTGACTACAAATTTTACGCTGCTGCAATCTTCAGATCATGCGAACACTCTATATATAGGGTGTGTTCTACCAGGAGTAGCACATGGTCTGGAGATCACAGCAGCGTGAAACTTGGAGTCACCATGAAGCACTGATTCCTCTGTCTATATCTAGAGAAATTCACATCTGCGGTTTCCTACAATGAACAGAAAGTAATGGTCCAGTTTAGCATTATAGTTACATTGCAAATTGAACCCCCCTCTAAAATATTTTCTTGAAACTGTCAGAAAAAATATAGCCGTGTGTATAATTTTTACCTATAAAGGATGGCCGATGCTGGGAGAACAGATGCTGTCTCCCCTCTAGGTGGAAATGGGGCAAAAGCCATCCCATTATGAACCAGAACTGTATGGTTTGGCAATAAAACAAGAGGTGTTTAATGTTTGGAATTGTATAAATATACCTTTATTTTTAAAGTCCCAACAAGCAACAAACAGTACAGCAGCAACTCACAGTGTATGCAGCAACACACAGCATTAGATATAGAATTATTACAAAACACTCTTCTTCTAACATCCAAACTAAAGATGTGTCGACATCAAAAGGATTCGGAGAACCAGTTTGCCCAAGGGAGTACATTACCTAAGAGCTGTTATTTGTCCCATCAAATACAAACGGACGTTCTTCAAATTGTGGTGTGTAAAAAACACTATTGTTACGAGACTAAGTGAAGCCGCAATAAAGGAGCAACCTTATTGCAATCATCCACTTTTTTATAAGAACCATGCGCAGTATTTCCAAAACAATGTCTTTTATTGCCATTGTTAATAAAACTCCTATTTTTTCTCCTTCCGTTGGCCACCTAGCACCCACTATTTTACTAAATGAGAATTCCTCTCTCCGCCTGCATTATTCAGTACAGTCGAAGAGAGGTGCTTTTTCTCACAAAACTGACAAATTTCTGGAAAGCTTGAAGGTCTAATAGAGAATCCCCACATAAAATCAAAAGATTTTAATTTTCTCCATCAGAGTTTGAACTTGGTCCACCGATTCCATTTATCATGATTTTAACCACTTGGCCATTCGTAGTAGTTTTGGCCCTAAATTGACCTGTAGGTACCTCGGAGTTCAGCACAACCTATCCTATATTCATTGAGTATGCATGCCAAATTTGGTTGGGCTACGCCCATGTTAAGGTGGTTTCTATAGCATATCAGACAAACAGACAGACAGTGTGACACCTCTCACTTACAGAAATAGATTACAGAAAAGCATTCTTCAAAATATTTTATAGCATTAATTCTTGTGATGATCAGAAAACAAATCAAAAACACATGAAAGTCACTCATGGGCGCAGGAGTTTCTGTTATATAGCACCCAGACTTTGGAATCAATTACCCTATGATATCCAGAGCAAGCTTTAAATAAAAAATAAAAACTTTCTTTTTTCGAGATTTTCATAATTAAATGACCTCAGTAAAGAGATACACTTTGTAACTGTAGCTCCGGCCCTGTGTTTTGTAAAAAGCTTTATTGACAAGTTGCACTTTCTTCTTACTCTTCTTTAATAGGCCTTATATGTTTTACTGCAATTGATTGGACATGTTTTCAAGTGCTTTTGTCTAGTGGGGATTTAAGTATTGAGTTTCCTGAGAAAAGGCGCTTTCTTCAAATGCATTTTATTAACATACACACAGAGATAAACTTGGAAAATGATAGCAAAAATAATCACTGCCTAACAAAAGGTGACAAAAGTAACTTATTCATTGATCCCCCTTCTTAACAATTTTTTAATTGATCACCTCCCAACACTGTATGCTACCAAAAAACATGACAGTTTCTATTGAGTGACTAACCAGACCTGTTTTTTTTTAAATATTTTTAAAAGGTGCCCAAATATTACCAAAAATGATTTTTAAAAATAGCCTTTTCACAAAATGGCAACATCTAGACATTATTGTATATTATGCATTATGCATTATTATTATCATTACTATTTGATATAACACAAAAGGAAAATATTCATTTGGGAAATTGCCAAAACACTTTAGGCAATCCATAAATCTGATAATATCTAATATAAATATATCTGACCATCACCTCTTCAAATTTTGTTATCAAAGATGTTTTGCTGGTTCTTTAAACGATAAAAATGTATTGTATTCTTTGAAGTATTAATTAAATAATTCTAAATACTATTTAAAGCTTCTCATAATGTATTTAAATTTTCACAATTTGATTTTGATTTTTGTTTATATGGACATTTGATCTTTATTTTTATAATATCACAAAGTGAAAGAATGTCACATAAGTTATTAAAAAGTCTTTTTGACAAATGACATTATTTAGACATTGACTGACTAAACGATTACTCTTTAGATATTTCTTATTTTCATAGAAATCAAACTCAAGGTAATGACTATGCTTGCTTGTAGCCATGGCATCCACAGGTGTGTGTGTGTGGGGGGGTCAAACGCCCACCCCACCACGATCAGGCCTTCTCACCTAGGGTGAGGGGGTTTGAAACTTGGAACTTTATAGTCAATAAAGGATAATGGTGCTGTACAATTGTTTTATGTAATTTGCTGCTAAGATATATTCTAAATATATCCTTTTGCCCCACCCCCTCTACTTGAAATATATCCTTTAGCACCCCCCTGGAAATGTATCCTTTTGAACCCCAGACGCCCATGCTTGTAGCCTTCCTTGAGAGACTTTAATGCTAACTAATGGCAATATTTCTATTTTGAATAATTGAGGCCAACACCCCAAAAGTGCTTGTACACGTATCTCATTGTATATTTCAAGAAACGTATATACTCACTTAAATGAATTATCAAAGTTTAAAATCTCAAGAGTAATAAAAGCCGGTAGTGTTTTCTCAGTGAGTTCTAACTACTAAGGAAAGTACTTAATATTTGTAATACCCACATGTATTTCTAGGCTCAATAAGGGCTGATAGGAAATGTTAATGTGTGTGTGTCTCTGTGAGTGTGTGTGTCTCTGTGTATGTGTGTGTCTCTGTGAGTGTGTCTCTGTGTATGTGTGTGGGTGATGTTGTTATGAAAAGAACTAATGCTAATTTCGTTTTATTGACTTAATTAAAATGGATACAGGAACTTAAATATCAACTTCTTTGTTAGAACATATGATTGCTTGGTCATTTTTACAAGCAAAACTTAATTTAATATCTGAAATAATTTATAATTTTGGTGTATACACATTATTTCTAAATTAGAGGAGCAAAGACAAAAGCCTTGGATGCCCATCTGCTCAGGAGTCAATAAAAGTTTCTTTTAAAAAAAAAACAAGCCTGGTTGCTGCAGGGCCAAACCTACTTCTTTTCTGACTGAAGATGGTTACTGTAACTTATGTATTGCATATATAATAAATAAGCTGCCTACCAATCAATTGGTCGTGATTTCATATCACGGTAGGGAAATGTTAATTTTATATATCGGTTTCGTTTAACGTGATGGGATAGACAAATAGTGAAAAGTTTACTCTTCGGAATTAGGTGAGGATCAGTTCTTGTTCTTGTTCTGGTTATTCTTGTTATGGTAGAAAAAAGTCAACTCCAATTTGGACTGGAGTTTGACAAAACAACCTACAATCTGAGAGAATAACCAAGAAAAAGTGGTTGGAAAAAAAATCTTGTCAACGCTTAATTACCCACGAGCCTGTGAAACTGGATATTGACATTGCTGCAATCAATGAGATCTGCTTTCCAGATTAAGGCAGCTTAAACGAGCACGGAGCAGGATACACTCTCAACTGGTCAAGTATGGGGTTTGGCCAAAAGATTTATGTATTCAGTTTAATTAAAAATAAACAAATTTTTAGAAGTTTTCAACATTAATGTTGTTGGACGACACCGTTTTGTTTCATTATCTTCTGCCATCTTTCAGGTACTTCATAATTCTATCCCCTATTCTTATCAGCAAAGAACTGCTCTAGGTGCCTTTTGCAGTCTTCCAGGAAATTGAAATTTGTTTCATTAAGATTAAAGAGAGTTCTGTAATGGCCGGAATAAATGGTAACCTGAAGGTGTAATATCTACTGAATATGGTCAATAAGTGAAAACTTCCCAGCCAACCTGTAACAATTTTTGCCTGATTCCCCAAAAAGCATGCGGTCAAGCATTATCCTGATGGAATTCTGGGCAGCCATTTTGAATATAGCAAAAAATCCGATTAAACAAAGAAGACAAATGCAGAAGTACAAATAAACAGTACATTTAATACATAATACATCTAAACAGGGTACATACATTAAATGAAGTTAAGAAGGTAAACATGTAAACATTTAAAAGCAATTGTACGACTCGAGAAAAAGTTTAGTATTGAGATTGTTATTTTGTCACTCGTAGTTGTTACAACTGATGGTCTTGTTTTGGTACTAGTCAATTATATCTGAATCAAAATATAGGGTGATTTGCACCATGGTATATTGCAACCAAGACATCAGTGGAGGTAAAAAGATTAATGACAGAAAGAGTTAAGCCAGCATAGTAAGGAAGAAGAATTTCTATCAGAAAAAATCTTAGGGCTATTAGCCTCAAACTGAATTAGAAATAATAGAGTGTTCTCAAGTCATGTTATCTCCTGGGCCTGTATTTGAGGCAATTCATTCTAGTCTGGGCAAAAAGAATGAAGAAGGACTAGACAAAGAGAGAGTTACTGGTTTTAAGGAACCAGGGCGTCATTCTAGAAGAATCTAGGAACTGGGCGAAGATTCAGTGTTGCATGTCCCTTTATAGGGAGCCGCTGACATCAAAAGATTACTTTTGTATTTCAGTCCTCCAGGCTGGCTTCATTGTGGTGATAAAACCAGCCTGATATTCAAATCCATATTTACGTATAATTTACTATTAATAGTAAAGTGGCTTCTACAGAATATTACGCCTTTCCTCTTAACTAATTCCGGATGCTTTTCATTGATTGTTGCCTTCAGTTAGACTAATTGGGAGCATAGTTCTCTCTAAGCTGTTCATTTTGCAACCAGCACACAAAGGAAACTAATGTGTGCATAAAAGGTTAATTGCTGAAAATAATGTAGTAATTGATAATTACACCTTTATTTATAATTATAAGTATAATAATAATATATTATAATTATACTTATTGAAAATAATCTCTTTATTAGTTTTATTAGCCATGCGAGATAGGCTGTGCCAAAATTATCTTGAAACAATTTCAAGTTTACATTTGCACAAGCATTTAGTGTGCACAATTTGCACAACATATGACTTTTGCGTATACTGACTCTCTAAAAGTTAGAGGGAACATTGATTGTGAGAATTATTTTTTCAAATCAATTGTTTGGTTCTCCAGGAGCTCATGGTAAAGGACTCCCATCCAATCTCACCAAATACACAGCATCACATTTTTTGGATGAAGACTGCTCTTGTGATGGTTAGTTGTGGTTCATGTTATTTTCCCCATGATATCTTGCACCGCGTTGTTGTAAAGTAGCCACTTTTTATCACCCGTCACAATTCAAAAACAAAACGTTTTTGTTTTGGATTTCTTACATCACTGACACTTAGCCATTTAATGATGAGGGCCTCTTTTTTTAAACCAGTGGAAAGGATTTACTTTGAATTCAGTGAAGGAGTTATGTGTCACATAAGACTTACAGATGTGACAGTTATTCAATGAAAAACCTACTCCACAAATAAATTTGTCAGTATGGATGTAGATTTATTTCAAACAGTATTTAAATGGTATGCTATTACTTGAGTATTAATCAAGCTACAACCATAATCCTTGCAGATGTCAATGTATGTATATAATGTAGATGTAATAGATTCAGTAAGTACAAAAAAGGGGGATACAGACTTTTCCATGGTTTCTTGGTGAGGTTGTAGTAACAATGCCAACAAATTTTACAATCTCACTTTTATCATTTATTTACTACTTTTTAAAAATTATTGAAGTCAGTCTAAAAGCCAAAGTTTTATTCATCAAGATCATTTTGAAAAATAGCTCCAGGATAGAAACCATCTATTGGTGCCATTTGTGAATGTCTATGTTACCTGAAGATTTGACAGGTATTCATGTGACATTGAAACAATAAACATACATGAATAGCAATTAGCAGGAAGTGTAAAAATGCTTTTTCCTAGATTTGAAATCCGAATGTTTCCTAACAGATTAGCTGGTTGAAGAATAATATCATGATTAACATATAATCTACCACCCACTCACATGTTAATGTGTTGCATAACAAAGCAATATTTTTCTAAATATCTTATCAATATTGATAGAAAATATAGATACCCTTTTTTTGAAACCTCAAACAAGTGAGGAAAAAAGAAATGCTGTCAAATATTCATTGAAAATGATACATTCAATGTAAACAACAGGTGAACAAATAACATCAGAAACAGTTCTAGTGGTCAGGGCAAGAAAAGGATTTTTTCTCTTTTTCAATAAGTTCACTTTATCTGACAAGAACTGAAGAAAAATAAAAAAAATAAAAACGAAGATGTCAAATGACCAATGACAGGATTCACAGTTAATACAGAAAAGTGAAGAAACAACATGATTGGCCAGCATAAATAAATATGTGCTAATGATTAACAATGACAACCATCTTGACAAGAATTTGAAGATCTACTTCCATGGTTATGCATCTAAAAAACAGTTCTCATCAGATGCAAAGCTTTCTCACAAAGCAGTACATTAGCAAAGAAAAGTTTTCCTTGGTATGTCAGATACGCACACAAATATTCAAGTATTCAGAGAACATATCTATGTGCAAACACACACACACACACATACATACACAAGTCTTTTTCACTTTTTTTCAAAGTTTTTTTATGTGTCCAACGCATTTTTCAAAATTTTAGTTTTATTCATTGATTTATTCATTGAAAATATACAAAGTTTTGAACTGACATAAAAGGAGACTGGCAGGAGCTGCACATTGCCCAATGGTGACTTGGAACTGCATAAAGTAGGAGCATTTGACTCTCAGAAATATTTAACTTATCCACATTCCCAACCTTTCTTTTTTCACTTACAAAGCTGCGAGCTACAATGAGGTATATATTCTGATCAACATTTCCAGAGGTGGCACAACTGAAACACAAAGTGTCTAAACTCATACAACCCTATTATACCCAAGAAAACAGCTTCATCTGGAAATTAAATGAAATTCATTGAAATAAGGTTAAGAGGACTGTTTTGCTGTGAATAGAACTCAATAAATGATCGAGATTATATGATAGCAAAGTCATTTCACATTTGTCTATTTAAGGGAAGTTTGTATATGGAGAAAAGAGACAGTAGTCATCCATGTTGTTTAAGGATGGCCAATCAAGACTGAGTCAGTGGTTTGTGTAAAGACTGGTCTTTGCTCTGACTCACTCCTTAATGAGGTCACCTGATACTTCAAAATTTTGTCAAATATCTTTGTGAATAATTATGTGTGCGGGAGTGTTACAGTACATCAGAAGTACTCACTTGTATAAACAGACAGTGGATGATACAAAGATATTATACTCTGATTTCAAAAATACTTCAACTTAACTAATACAAAAGAACAAAGATGTTTGTGTTATAATTGAGATAAAGTGAAATGGAAGAGTGATGCTGAATTATTTCTTATAATTATGAAACGAGTTTGTTATGAGAAATATCTATTGAATTTTTCAGACTTTTATTTTTGTGGCTGTTTTGTTGCTTTAGGCTAATTCATATCCCAGATTATTAAATGATGCAGAGACTTTAAAATTTCAAATATTTTTACAATAAAAAGGAGAGGAGGATATATACTTCCCCTACACACACTTTATATCAGGAATTTTAAAACGCAACTCAAAAGTTTCCCAAATGGCACAACATTTTGGGGATGCTATCTCTTATTTTTATTGCACATTTCTCAGTATCTATGGCTACCATTGCAGATAAAAGTTTATGAATCAACAATCTTGTAATTGGTTTTATATTCAAAATATCTGTCTCTGTCTCCAAAATTTCTACCACTATTTTATAGATATTTAATTTTCTTCTAAACCAAATATAGCAAGATTTTATTATGTCTAGAATAATATTACACAATCAAAATAGATATTATCAGGCATTATTTATGACCAAACTCAACAGTATTGAAACTCTGCTGCCAAAAATATGAATATGTTGACGTCCAAAGATGAGTACTCCGCCATGAAAAAATATTTATAGGCAGACATTATTAACAAATCTATATTTAACTAGCATTCCAAGGGAAATTATGAATCACTGCCACCCATATATGCTGTGTTGGGGGTGATCAAATAAAAAGTTGGAAAAAGGGGTGATCAAAGAATAATTACTTCTCTCGCCTTTTGTTGGGCTCTGATCACTAAAAAAGGTCTGAATTTTCGAAAAACAAGCTGGCACAAACTATTGATCAATTTAGCATAAACTTAAATTGCATATTGAATCCCCCTCTAAAAACCTATTTAGAGGGGAATTTTCAAAAAACAAACAAAACGTTTTTCCTACCCATTGAGGGGAGTGTGTGTGCAAAATCTCAAGTTTGAAGTGGGTGAAGGGTGAAGTCCGGATACATAGATATGAATCAATGAATAAGTTACTTCTCTCACCTTTTGTTGGGCTGTGATCACTAAACAAGGTCTTAATTTTCAAAAAAACAAGCTGGCACAAACTACTGACCAATTTAGCATAAACTTACATTGCATATTGAATCTCCTCTACATAGATACATATAAATGTCAGAACACATGAATAAGCTAAACCCAGTAATAAAACAGTGTTGTGGGTAGCAGTTATTAAAACTTGGGATGCATAACAAAACCTGTTAAAATGTTTTTTTAGATTTTTAATTGTATTAACGAAGAAATGAGTTTTAGGAGATTATTTTCTAGCATCCTGAGTGTTATGATTAGTCGCATGAAGAAGTTGACCAAGAAGTTTTTTGAGAAATCAGACATTTTTTTATTGATCACCCCCAACACGGCATACATTGGTCACGTGACGGTTTCTATTGAGTGACTAACCAGACCTGTCTTTATTTAATATCTCTTATAATTTTATTAACACTTTCTTTAGATTATATAATTTTTTCTCTTGAAATCAAATTGCTGAAGTCACTCCATACAAATTGACTCTTAAATTTATATTTAAAAAATTCAAATTTTAAATCAAGGGCAATAACTTCTGATCATAGTTACTTCCCTTGTACTTTTAGGTAATTTAAAAACTTTTTTATTCAATTCACAAAAGAGTTCCTTTTTTTAAAAATTCAATTCATTGAAGAGTTCCATTGTATTTAGGAGCGGTTCCAAGCGGTTCATGAATTTAAGAGTTAATGCATGACATAGTTCTGTATTACAGAAAAATCAGATATCACACAATTTCCAACTAGTATGTATATGTATATATGCATATTGAATGAAAAGTAAGGATTCAGTTTGGCATTATAGCTACATTGTAAATAGAACCCCCTCTAAAACACTTAGAGAATTCTTTTTCTCAAAACGTTAAAACATTCCCCTAGATCCATTGAGTATGCATGCCAAATTTGGTTAAGCTGCATCAATGTTTAAGTGGGCCCCCACCCCTTAAACATTGACAGTTATTTTATAATAAATAATAGAATAATAGAATGTATATATGTATATTGAACAGAAAGTAAAGGTTCAGTTTTGCATTATAGTTAATGTAAATAGAACCCCCCTCTAAAATCCTTTGAAATTTGTTTTTTTATAAATCAAATAGTCTAAGTTCTTCCCCTAGGTCCACTAAGTATGCATACCATATTTGTTTAAGGGGGGCAGTGACAAACAGAGCTAGTTGTTTTATAATAAATAATAAAATAATAGAATGTATATCAAACAGAGCATGCGTTCAGTTTAGCATTATAGTTACATTCTAAATAGAACCCCTCCCTAAAACCCTTGAAATCTTTTTTTTAGCAAAACTTTTTACTTTCAAGCATCCTCCTAGGTCTATTGAGTATGCATACTAAATTTGTGATAAATTTGGTTTAGCCACACCAATGTTTAAGGCAGGGAGACACAATGACAAACATAGCCAATTGTTTTATAATAAATAATAGAATGCATATATATATATTGAATGGAAAGTAAGGGTTCGGTTTCACATTATAGTTACATGAAAATAGTCCAAGTGCTTCCCCTAGGTCCACTAAGTATGCATACCATATTTGGTTGAGCTGCGTTAATGTTTAACCAATCTTTAAGCGTCGGACAGAGAGACAAACAGAGACAGTCATTTTATATAAATAGATGAACTTGATAAATATCACTCTACAGCAAATTTGGTTTCTACTCTAAATCCTATCCAATATAGTCGATTGAAAGTTAAATAAAGCTTGCATTTATTTAAACTTTAAAATTTTATTTGGGTCGGTGTATACTTTGTTTCAGTTGTAAACACTCCAGTCTCATATATTTAAAGGTTTAAGCTACTGTGGTTGTTATCTTAGAGTATGGTTAAAAATAATACTCAAACTTGTCTGGAACTATGGTGGACTCACAAGGTTCTTATATTAATAATATTTTTATTATATGAACACAGACATCACATATTGACTTTTAGAAGTACATTTTATGGCAATATGACGTTTGGCTACAATGACTGATTATTAAAGTAAACTGGGTGTGTGAGAAACCATCCCAATAAATGAGTCAGTTCTAATGTATACTAATATTTGAGCCTTCTGTTTATTTGTTTGTTTGTTTGTCAGTGCAGGGCTCATTGTCCTTATATTTAGCAGAAAGACTCACTAAATATTATCTTGTGACATAGACTAAGGTGGACCTCAGAGGTTATTTCTGGTCATTTCTACCCAATTTTCCAAGTTTTTGGCTACAGTTTTGCATAAGCGATGCAAGGTTGAACTCAGAAGTCATTTGAGGTCATCAGAGGTCATTTCTAGCCAAATTTTCCAAATTATTCCAAGTTATTGGCCACAATTTTGCACTTATGAAACTGAAATTTGACATAGGGGTGTAGCTGAAGTCAGACGCACATGGTTTGGGATAGGGTAGAAATTTCAAAGGAACCAGGTGTCCGTATGTAAGACTTGGGATGAGGAGTCACCAGGCGCCACCGTGTGCTCCCCATGATAGGGAGTCGGTCTTTGCAGACAGATGAAGTCGTTTTTCACCCGGCCTTGTCACCGCTAACGAGAATATAAGTGGGATCAAAAGTCTCCAGGGACCTCCCTGGTAAATTTATGGACATTTTTCTCTGAAGAAAGCCGAGGCCGGGGTCAGAATAAATTGACCTTGTGATTCCAGGCTTAATCCGAAACACGTGTTCGGCGCACACACACATTTCTTGGCCCATATTAAGGCACTGCCGGGCTCTTCTGGCAGTCCCGCAGAAAGTCGTCTTGGGCGCATGACCTCTCCTCATCAGAATCCTAAAACCATCTACACCGGCAAAGGCAAATTACGGTAACAGAAAAGAGTTTTTTACCTTTTGTCTCAAACCTTTGTGCTCTGGCTCGATTCGCCTCGATCTAGATTGCCACTCCAAACAAGCATCATGAACTCATTTCTCCAGTAGATATTGAGTGATCGTGCGTGTATTATCTACGATATTAACCGTTTTATATGTATTGTGTATTCACCTAATTCATGGCCTTATTATCATATTAACGGCTTTACACGTTCCAATGTAAACATTATGTACGTCGGTTTTTGATGTTAACCGTTCTTTATGTATCATGTATTTGCCTAATTCATGGCCTTTATTATTGTGTTTGTGTATTCGCCTAATTCATGGCCTCATTGTTGTATTAACGGCTTTACACGTTCAAACGTAAACATTATGTACTTCGGTTTACGATGTTAACCGTTCTTTATGTATCGTGTATTTGCCTGATTCATGGCTTTATTATTGTGTTTGCATATTCGCCTAATTCATGGCCTCATTGTTATATTAACGGCTTTACACGTTCAAACGTAAACATTATGTATGTCGATTTACGATGTTAACCGTTTTTCACGTATTGTGTATTTGCCTAATTCATGGGCTTATTATTGTGTTTGTGTATTCGCCTAATTCATGGCTTTATTATTTGCAGTTTTCACGTTGTACTGAATGTTGTACTGCACGTAGAGTTAACAGTTGTACTGTACGTAAAGTTAACACAAAATAAAGATCGTTCTGTACACCGGTAAGAAGCATCAAACCTTTTCCTTCATCACAAGTATGAGCCGGGCTGTAGTTACAAGGGGTAAATTCTCTCATGGCGAAAGTAATATGTGAATTTGTCCTGGGAGGTCATTTGAGGTCACCAGATGTCATTTCTGGTCATTTCCAACCAATTTCCATAGGGGTTGGCCACAATTTTGCACTTAGCATTCTGAAATTTGTCATATTTGACAAAATTTACACAGCAAAGGTTATAGGCAATGTGAGATTGATCTTCGAGGTCACCTGAGGTAATTTCTGGTCATTTCTAGCATAATATTGCCATGAAGTATAAAATGTTTTTGACCTTACAAATAGTAGAGTGGATAATGTCAAATTCAATTATATAGGTAGTGCTGACCTCTAAGGTTATTGAAGGTCACAAGAGGTCAACTTTGGATTAAAATAAAGTCATTTTGCAGCCAAACAATTACATTCTTGGAGGTAAATTAGTACGTTGGGTTAACCATGGCAGAAAAAGATGATAGGATAGATGCTGACTTTCAGAATCACTGGATGTCAGCAGAGGTCAATTCTGGATTAAAATAGCCTTTTTTAGCCATATTGCAGCCAAAAAATGATATTCCTGAAGCTGGGCAGAAAAAGATGATAGAATAGGTGGTGCTGACCTCCAAGGTCATTGGAGGCCAGCACAGGTCAATTTTGGATTAAAATAGCTTTTTCCGGCCAAACCAAAGTACTTTAAGGGCTAAAAAACTTGATTTTTTTCTGTTTTGTTTGTAAAAAGTTGTGCAACTCTGAAAAATGTTTTTAGACAAAAATCCTAAAATTGTAACAAGGCACAAGGACAATCTCTCAAGAACACTGGCCTTAACCTGACTTCTCCATGCTTTTCCCATGGCCAGCTCTATATTTGTTGTTCTAGGGTTGGATCCCTAAATAACGTTTTCATACTGACACCCAATGAGAGAAGCATTAATGCTGTATATCTTGAAGCCCTGTCAAACTAAAGGACAACATCATTTGTTCTATTTTGTGCATCAGAATATGTTTTTTCATGTATAAATAGTGTAAATAATCATTTATTTTCATTTGTTGTGTTGTGTAAGAAGAAATATATCAAAGAACATATTTTTCCTGTGTGGTTATATTTGAAGCTACTCCCCCCACCCCGTCCTGGCAATGCTGGGTATCCCTGCTAGTATATACAGGCACATCACTAATATTATAGGAGTTGACAGTAGGTTACTGCTTTAAATCTGACTCAAATTATGACAGGGCACTTAAAATCCCATGATGAATAGTCTAGTTTACATAGTAGATACAAAAATCATTTACGATTTCTCAATTTTATGAGATTTTCCCCATAATTTGCTTAAATTTAATCTAAACAGTGTCTTCTAAGAGAGTGATGGCATAAAGTGTTGTCACCAGCTATATCAATCAAAGAGAAAGCTTTTAAAAAAACTCCCCTTATGATCAAACTATGGGACCAGAAACCAGAAAATTAGTGATATACTTGCTGTAAATATTTACCCTCTGGGCGGTTATCTCCAGCTATATAGAGCCTACAACTGTAAAACCTTGAGTTAAGTAATTTTATCTTAGAGCAATATGTGATGAATATAGTTTTAAAAGGCAATATTTTTAGATTATATGAATACTAAAAAAAATTGAACCCCTATCGAAATAAATGCAATTAATATAAAGAAATTTGAATAATAATTTCAACTTAAATATGTCCTTGTTTAGTTTTAGTTATGTAAACAAAAAACTTACAATAACGATAGCTGTTTTAGCCTTCCATACTTCTAAATGTTACTTTTTCGTCAGTCCTAAAATGTGTTTTTTGGCTTCCAAAATCACAGAACTCTTTACAGTTTATAACCATCAAGAGTGAAGTATCTAAAGCCTACAATTGTTTCTGGGGGTGTAAAACACAATTTTCAGGGAGAAATTTCATGACAGAGAGGTTAAGCAAATTTCCATTATTATAAGGATATATATATATGTTCAACAAAGTTTTACTACCTGATAGTAAGCTTGCTAAGGAAATAGGAAGATTTATAGATAAGCAAATCAAAACCAAGTACAACGATGTAACAATAATGTAATTTTAAATTTAAATAATTAATCACTGCTAGCCACAACACTGGTTTAAATACTGTTGCTGGGTTTAGGTTATTTATGTGTTCAGACATTTATATGTATCTGTAGTAGAAAAGTCTCTTTCAAATGGGAGGACCGCAGGGCACAAAGTCTCTTTCACAGGACACCTCTTCGGAGGGAACCTCTTCCACACGACACCGGCAAACACATTTGTAGAGTTGTAGTTGCTACAAGATTATTATTGGCAAAGATGTAAAGATGTTGCTAACAAAGGGAGAAGTTGTTAATTAAAATTGTAAGTTTGAGAGAATGTAGATGGTTTCTCTATTTGAAAGTCACGGTCAAAAGTAGTAGTGAGAGTAGACCTGTCATGGCGGACAGTGGCCGTAGTAGCAGTAGTAATAGTAGTAGCCAGTAGCAGCAATTGCTGTTCTCACTGTAGGAGGAAGAAAGGTCACGTGGTCAAAATGAGGAAGGCAATAATCGGCCATATTGTTTTTATGGCAGGCAATACGAACAAAGAAGCCATCATGTAAACATGATAAGGAATTAAACAAAGGCATCAGATTGAAATGAAAAGGTTACATTTAATAAACATGGTTATCAAAAATAAAGGTTATAAATGTATAAAAAGAGTTTGAGTGAAAGGGTTGTGATGCAGAATGAAGAGTGAAGGTAACTAAATAGTAGTTTCTGTCGTTAGCCGGTTTTTGTGTACCAAAATAGATTTTGTCTGATGCCGATATCAAGGTGATAGTCACACCTAAGGATATGTGATCGAGACAAAAGAAATCAGTTAAGAAAAAAGGGGCATATGTCAGAAAGGGAAAATATACTGGTATAGAGGAAAGATAGTTTCTAACCAGGAAAGACATTTTTAAAGAGTCACACCGCTAAGCCTGTGTTAGTAGAAACTCAAGTAATTGGTAGTCATCGTAATTCTCGAATGGCCTATATTTGAGGTGTTTATTCCTAGTCTGGGAGAAAAAGAAACAGAGCGATGACCGAGATTGAAATAAAGAAATATTGGCATTTGAAGAAATGTCCATATTTAAAAGGTAAAAACACTAGGCGGCCTAAATACTAAGTGGATGAAAAGTGCCAGGAAGGGGTAGGCATGAGCGAGTGAAGCACTGCATCCTAGACAGGAACAGGCTGAATAAGGCATTGAGGATAGTAAAAACAGGGTTTATATAGTTGTGCTGACATCACGAAAAAGGAAGTTAATTCTTAGTTTCGTACTTCATAGGGTTCAGAGCTGGCTCCATCATGGTGATAAAGCCAGCTTGATATTTCTAGCCCTATTTTGGTATTTTACAGAAGAGTGAACACTACACACTGTTTTCTTTCGAAAAACTCTACAGCAACAACGTTCGTCAGACCGCAGCCAAAAGCAAATTATTTTCACTCCTCATAATCGGCCACTTATTTCCTACTAAGGAATGATTCAAGTGCCCGTATGCAAAGTGTCTGGTGCAATAAAACATGAGCGGGGAGCCCGGATGTTCTAACAACACTGCCACACGAAGTCTCTTCAGATGTGGCTGGGCAAAGGGCTCCGGTTCGATCTCGAGGTACGCACCGTCATCACAGTATCAATGTATCCGGACTTTACCCAGCCTTAACTGTTCATTGTAGAAACATGCACACAGTTTTTTTTAAATTCCCCATAAAAATAGATTGGGGGGGGGGTCAATTTACAATGTAATTTTATGCCAAATTGATCCCTTGGTTTGTGTCCATTGGCATTCTCACTTGTTTTTTTTAAATTTGGACTATTTAGTGGTCACTACCCACCACCATTGTTTAATCTCCAAAGTAAAAAGAAGCATAGGTTGCAGTGATTCATAATTTCCCTTGGAATGCTAGTTCTCTACTAATCTTGCCTCACCAGTCTTTTAGGCCATGTCCCTGTTCTACTCTTTCTAGAATTGTGATATTGATCATCATTGAGTGCATTTAAGCATTGTTTGGTTAAGACAGACTTGTAGAAAGACAAAAATCTAGACATGCAGAATTATATAAGTTAATATATGATATGATGAATATTTTTCTCTTTCTAATTACAGAAAGCATCATATCATTGTATGACGATGTTTCTCAAGGTTCTTCTTGTAAGTGTTTCTATCATTGGCCAGCAAGATTTAAGTCCTCTTGTTGTCTATTGACTGGTTTTAGATCAATTATCTGGCACTTCTCCTCTTAGATCAACAGGTCTGGTTAGTCACTCAATAAAAATGTCTTTTGGCAGTATGCTGTGTTGAAGGGAATAAATTAAAAAATTGGAAAAAAGGGGTGATCAATGAATAAGTTACTTCTCTCTTTTGTTGGATCATTAGAAAGTCTGAATTATCAAAAAAGAAGCAAATAACTAAGAAGAAGCAAACAAACTAAGGGACTAATTTAGCATAAACTTTCATTGTAAATTGACCCCCCCCCCAAAAAAAAAAATCCTGAGGGGTGGAGATATTTTCAACAAATAAAACGTTTTTTCTAGATATAATAAGGAGTAAATGTTTAAATTTTCAGCCCTCTAACTTCATTGGTGTGGTCTGTACACATGATAGATAGATGGATAGATAGCCAGCCAGCCAGCCAGCCAGAATAACTTGAAAACTGAAGAAACTTATGTTGACCTATGTTGAAGAAGAAGAAGAAGAAGAAGAAGAAGAAGAAGAAGAAGAAGAAGAAGAAGAAGAAGAAGAAGAAGAAGAAGAAGAATGACATTATTTAAGAAAATAACATTAAAAAACATGCACTGGAAGGAGAGTGTGGTCCTACCTTAAAGGTATTCTTCCGCCCAACTCCCCCCAAACAATATTACAAGTTGTAACAAACTTATTTACTTTAATAATTACTACATATATGTAGAAAAAAAACACCCCAAAAAAACATAAAATTATTAAATTTAAGCAAAAGGCAATTAGCTTTATTATGTGGTATAAAGTCTCCCAGTAAAAGCATTAATTTACGAATAATTAACAGTTCTGGTTGATGGTTTTTAATATTATCAGGGACTTTAGACAGTTTTTTAATGTAATTCCAATGGAGTATACACCGGGTGACAAAGCCCTATTACCTTGAAAGTTTCAAGTCTGGTCGAGACCAGGACTTTATTCCTATACGTCCACCAAAGGGATACCTCCACCCTAATCACACAGATTAGCGTTTACTCAATTAGCTGCTGAGTGCACAGGGAAATTTGTCCTAATGAAGAGTTTTCCATACTCTTTGCTCATACTGGTAATCGAACCCAAGACCTTCTGCGTGTGAGGCAGACATGCTAACCATTACACCATCCAAGCAGACTTTTGCTGTGCTCAAACTTTAATTCAACATACATATATATACATATATTCTACCAATGTTTATGGCCAAAGGACATGAGTAAAACTGACATCTGTTTTAAGTTAATATTTTGTATGAACAGTATGGAATGGGTAACCATTCAAGACTGCTGACTGTAATGGTAACTATAGTCTCTTCTTATTAACCTGACAGTTTAGAATATTTGCCTCCTGCTGCTTCTAACATCAAAGAACATAAGTCACTTCTCCCTTTTTAGTGTTTGATAGAGAAAATCACAAAGCAGGAAGAGTCTATGTGAGGTTAGTGACTGAAATTGGGATAAACCAAATCAGAATTGGATACAACACAGTATTAAAAGAATTGATATTATATCTTATCACTCACTCATTGCGCATGCTGAGTTTTTCTAAAAAAGTATTTAGGGGGGAAATTTTGAAAAAACAAAAAACATTTTCATTAGATGGAGTGAATGATGAAATTATCAGCCCTCTACCTCATTGGTGCAGCCTGTACACATGATACATACATAGCCAGCCAGACCAACTTGAAAACTGAAGAAACCTATGTTGACAGTTTTGGTGACAGTTTTGGTAGATGGTTTCTAACTAGTCAAAAATATTTCAGTAGTCAATGAATTAAACTTTTTTTGGTTAATTAACCTTTTTCAGTAGCTCAGGTATAGGGTATCTAGGGGCACAGGCTAAGAGTTCAAACGGTTAAGTAATTGATGTAAATATCTAAATATTTTGTTTTTAAATACTGAAATTTGGTATACTTTGCAGTTATTTTGGTAGTATTATTTAATAAAAATTAAAGAATGCCTTTGTTTTTCTGTTCAAATTGGACATTGATTATATTGCTCACCTGTCTCTGGAAGTGAACTTTGCTTCCATATTTACAGATAAGCTATTAGAGTAAATAACTGGTACTTTTTTAAACTAAAGATTATAATCATTTATTAAATTTTCTACTTAAAAACAATATGACCAATGGCATCTGATAAGTGCTCTAAAGTACCATCTGAACTGATTCCCAAACTGACTGATTTATCTTGCTTAGGCCTTACAATTAGCAGCAAATAAAATCAAAGTACAATCCAGCCCACAGAGGCAAAAAGATTGCCGACCCCTGGTTTAGAGTATGGGATAGAAGGACAAGAGATCTGAGACTTCTTCTAATTTGTCGAACTAATGAGGCTTGTTATCATACTTTCATTTAAGAAAAAGATAGACTATTTCTACAAAAAGCAGAAAAAAATCACCTTAAGAGGCAATTATGTGCTTATAAAATCTATCCACCTCATATAATATAAAATACACTTGCATATTTTACTTAGTAGTTACAAGCAGCAGGATAAGGTATGCTGAAAAATATGGAACATGGTCAATGAGATTTATTACTAAAATAATCATAATACTAATGATTTATTCTACTTGATTTGTACTTCAAGGTTTTCTTTGTTACAAAATTCTAAAAAGAATAAACAACTGCAGTAAAGTTTGTTAGCATTTATGTTTCATACATTAAAGGGTTTGTTTGGCATGTGGGGCTCCATTAATATGTTTTTGTGCTTGTGGACACAGTCCAATAAATGGAAATAGAATAAGTGAATCATTTGAAAATGACATTCTTTTTCATTGACTAAAAACATCATTTCTTCTTCAGCCAGTAATAACTGTTTACATTTTCTTCTGTAGAGTAACCAGTGCCATATTAACATTGAGGCATTTGAGGCACAGTGTGTACCAGTAAATTGAGAAACAGAATGTGTTTTGCAGATTGTGTAGATTTCATAAAGGTTTGTATTTGACTCCACTAACTTTAGGACCAAAATTAAGAGCCAAAGGTCAGTGTCACCTATCCCATGTTCATCCTGGAGTCACATTACCAAATTTGCAGGCCGTAGGGTGCAGGCATTTCCCTTAGATTAGAAAATGCCAAAATTGACCTTATCCCAAATTAACCTTTAGGGGTCACCAGAGCTAATCATCACCTGTCCTATGTTCATCCTCGGGTCAAGTTACCCTTGTACACAACTTTTCAGCTCATGGGGTGCTACAGTTTAGGAGTCTATAAAACATAAAGTTAGTTAGAAACAAAGTTAGAAACAAAGAAACATTTGTTGTCTTTATTGTATTAGATATAGTAGCACCATTTAATTTATGGACAATACACAACTTTAAAATAACAATATTTTTACCATAATATTATATGTAAACTTAAAGTACATTTTAAAAGACGTATGTTTCAACGGAATTCTTTTAAATATAATAATACATTTCAAATAATATTTTGTTATAAACATCATCATCACTTATTTTATGGACATCACTCAAAATTAACTTTTACACATCATTTGTCAATAAATCGTTGAAATAAGTTATTCATAATATTTTTCTATTAGCATTGTGGTAGTTGCAGTGTAATTTGTTTCCAGAAATTAGGGTGAAGATTGTTATCAGCTTAAATGGTCACACAGGGCATTAGCTTCTGTAGATGGATGTTTGAAAAGTACTGCTACAATGCAATAAGATTCTACGACACAATGGATGGCTTTTTGGAGGAGCCCAGATCTAAACAACCAAGAAAAACCATTGAACAAATGGATAGGTACATTCACCAATTTTTGATGGGCAATAGGAAAATGTCTGTCAATATAAGAAATGATGTAGGCCAAAAATAGGTTTTTAAAAAATTATGAATTATTGCCAATCTATGCTGTGTTGGGGGTGATCAATCAAAAAGTTGGAAAAGTAGGTGATCAATGAATAAGTTACTTCTCTCACCTTTTGTAGGACTGTGATCACTAAAAAGGTCTGAGTTTTCAAAAAAAACAAGTGGGCACAATCTAGTGACCAATTTAGCATAAACTTACATTGCACCTATTTGGGGGGGGGGTTCAAAAAACAAAAATACATTTTCCCTACTCATTGAAGGGAGTGTGCATTACAAGTTTCTACTATGAACGGTTAGGGCTGGGCAAAGTCCGGATAGATAGATACAGATACATATAAACACATGAATAACCTAAACCCAGAAATAAACCAGTGTTGTGGGTAGCAGTGATTAAAAATTGCTTAAAGTAATTTGGGTTCATGAGTTGTGTGGTTCAAAAAAGCCCACATTTCCTTAAAGAATAAGGGAGCATGCATCCCATTCACCTAAGAGCATAAGGATTGGAGCTTGGATCAGTGGTCTAAAGGGATATCGAGTGATGAATTGAAATTTAACATCTTTGGGTCTGATAGTTAGGGGTACATTATAGAAGGATCAGTAAATAGTACCACTTGCACCACTTAAACATGGAGGAGGGAATGTCATGGTCATGGGTGTCCACTGGGGGGAATAGAGTGCAAATGGGGCATTTGCCCCCAACCCCCAGATAATGCCTCCTCACCTCAGGTGAGGGGGTTTTAAAGTTGAAACCTTATAGTCAATAAAGGATAATGGTGTTGTACAATTGTTTTATATAACCCCAAATTAATATACCCATATAAAAAGATGTTATTATTCTTTGCTGGTAACAAGGTTGCTGCTAAGATATATTCTGAATATAACCCCCACCCCCCAACCTGAATATATCATTTTGCCCCCATCCTTGGTTAAGTGATAGCTGACACCCATGGTCATGGGATGAAGTTGTCTGTCTGGAAACAGCGTTGGTCTGTTGTTGTATTGAATTAAGGGAATTAATGATAGTAAATCTTTTCCAGAAATCATATGGGTTGGTTGAGGGTTTTCAGCATGATAACAACCTAAAAAATACTGTTAGACTAGTCAGATCCTACATTGAAGACAATACTGTTGAAGTGCTGTGGTTGCTGGACCAATTGCCAAACCTCAACCCCATTGACAACGTATGACAAAGGGTTAAAACTAACATCCAACATAATAAGAACACAAACACGAATGATCTCTGCAATGATATCTGGTAGAATATTGGGAAAAGTTCTTATTGGAAGCAGTACAACATCTAATTGCTTTGATGCCTCATAGATGTAATAATAATAAATGCATTTATGGAAAGCGCCCTTTCTCAGGAACCTCAATACTGCTTGAAAACATGTGCAAAACTCAGGAACCTCAAAACTGCTTGAAAACATGTGCAACCAATTGCAATAAAAATATAAGGCCTATTAAAGAAGAGTAAGAAAAAGTGCAACTAAAGTTTTTTTACAAAACATGGGGCAGGATCTACAGTTACAAAGTGTATTTATTTACTGTGTTCATATAATTATGAAAGTCTTGAAACAAGAAGGTTTTTACTTTTGATTTAAAGCTTACTAATGTACTAATGTATGTATGTTCCAGATATCATAGGGTAATTGATTCCAAAATCTGGGTGTTATATAGCTGAAACTCCTGCACCCATGAGTCATATTCATAAAGACAAGTTCTAAAATCAAACCATCTAAATATTGGATGTTAATAAGAGCACAGAGTCCATAAGGGCACATATCATGCAAACATTTGAATAGTGTAATTAAGATTTTGAACACGACTCAATAATGCTGATCCTAATTGACTTGCATTTCCTACATTTCAAAACTTGTAATGCTGTATTAAAAATTTGGTTTACTCTACTTACTTGGAAGGTGTCTCTAAACTATTTGACTGCAGTGTTTGGGCAAATTAATTGTATATAACTGTGCCTGAATCATTCAGTTTAAAATACAAATTAATTAAAAGAGAAAAAAATGTGCTTTAATCCGTGTATGATTTAGAGCAGGGCTTCTCAAGCTAGGGTTCCTTGACCCCCAAAAGCTTTGCATAAAGTACACACACACACACACAGAAAGAGAAATGCACTGATAGCTATTGTCACACATCAAAGTCATACCCACTTGCCAAAAGGCTTGGTAGATTCAACATTTTCTTTGCCTCTCCTATGGAGGCCTTTATTCCAGTGCCAAGTCAACAACAATGAAGTTGCCTTTTCTGCTGGCATTCTTCCAAACTGAAACTGTACTAATTGACCTCAATTATATATCTAACTAAATTTAAAAATTGCAAAAATGACAAGGAAACTATCACATATTCATTCTATTCTCTAGCACCGCAAAACTGTTCTATTTTTTATGCTTTTCAAAACATCTTAGAATTTATAAAAATCCTAATATCAATTATATTGAAGTAGAAGAAATTGTGTGTGTGGGCACTAATAGTTAAAATGTGAAGTGGTTATTCTACTAATGACAGCAATCTCATTGGTCAGATACCTTTCTATTTAATACTTTTGCTTATTGGAAAATGGTTTAATTTCATAACATTTTTTTATAACACTATTTTTATGACAATGGTTTCTTCTGTCACTTTGGGAATATCAAATAACCACACAGACTTTCTTCAGATATATCATATTCTAAAAATGCTGTTTGTTTTTTTTCAAATGTTTTTCATAGACTCTTTGTCATTGGAGCCAATATCTATCAAATAACCTTAATGTATTTCCTCAGATAATAATATTTTATAAAAAGTAATTTTTTTCATTATTTGTAATATGCTTAAGCTTTTCAGTGTTGTAAAAAACAAACATTAAATAATTATATTATTACTCTTCATATAACAACTAAAGGTCTATTATGTATTATTTTCAGTAACATATTTGGGCTTTATATTGTATAAAACAATTACTAGATACAACTGTTCTCGTTTTATATGATAGCTTAGTGAGAAAAGGCTTTTTTCAGTAACATAATTTTTTTTTGTTTTGTAGAAATATTAAATAATTTGCCTAAGCAGTCACTATTTAAATGATACAATTTTTTCAGTATTATAGAAAACAAATATCAAATACCCAATTAGACCAAAATTCAAGTTAACAGCAGATATCAAGTTTTTAAATTTTGCATTTCAAATAATGTGATTATTCTTTGCAACCCTTATATTTGGTCAAACATGGGCTGTGCCATTCTAGTGTAATAACTTCATAAAATGTACTAAAAGATTTTGCTTGGATTTTGATCTGAGTATAATTTTATAACATGTACCCTTGTGTCAGATGACACTAAGCTTTGAAAATAGGGATGATTTTATGACACATTGCCATCTACATAGGTGGTTTAAGATCTGATATCAAAAGATATCAGATCCTAAACCATTGCTTTTGATAAATATTGTTAAGAAAGATATTCTTTTGTTGTCTCTTTAGACCTCCAGATAAAGCAGATGGTTATATTTTGGCAGGATTCTCACCTGAATATGAATTCTTGCAAATTAACAAACAAAATTTCATGAAGTAGTAAATAGATATATAGATGAATACAGACGGAACAGACTAGTACCCAGATAGATAGATAGATATCTACCTACATACCTCTATACCCACCTCTATACCAACCAGCCTACCTGCTTAGGAAAATGATCTTTAATCTGAGATCATAAAAGGTTTACAAGAAGAATAGAATAAGTGCAAGAATAGTTTTCTGAACAGATCAATGTGTATCTGATAAAAAATAATGACTCATCTTTACTTTGTTGTTCTTACTCAAGATTAAATAGATTAATTATTTTATTCTCCTACTAATTATCTGCTAAACATGATTTCCCATCTCACATGTTCAAAATAATATGTCATCATTTTAAAGGCATTACATTTTTTTTAAAGATATTTTTTTAGCAAGAAAACAGAGGATGAAGGAAACCACCTTCTTCAAGTCTAACTAACTATTGACATTTCCTTCCAAATCTGAAAATACAATAAGTTGGAATCAATGACAGCTACTAAATTCTTATTGCTTGTGGATGTAATTTGGTGGATTGCAGCCTGAGAATTTGATTAGGTATGAGATGCATGAAATTTAATGATTATACAAAACTTAGCGCTTTCAAAATACGTCTATTCTTTTGATAAGATCTCACGCAAGTATAATTACATAGAAGCACAACATTCTGATTAGCTCATTTTAATTAAGAAGTCATAAAGTATAAAAATAACAATGTCAATTATTCACCCTAACCGTCTTTGACTGTCTGACAAAATTCAGAAAGGAGGTGAATTTTTAAAGTATTTTGCATACAGAGAGAAAAGTAAGATTGTATCCAATTTCATTGGAGACGGAAATAAAATTCCAAGCATATAAATTTATTTTAGTCAAATAAATAACCTGATTCAATCACTGAAATGTTTTCTTTGTTACTTATAAGAAATAAAAAGAGGTTTTCAAGAATGTATATTTTATTAAAAAGATGCTATTAACTGTTCCAAATATCATTTTATTTAATATAATGAAATAGTGTTTTCTTCTTAAGCAAGTTGCCATTTGGATTACTTTTGAGGTTGTTAAAATATCAAATATTAAAAAATAAAACACATCTTGATTGATTATAAAGAGATAGAGTTCCATAGATTAATTGCTGTTCAATAAAAATGAATGATATCAGGAACAGCCTTGAACAAATAGTAACCTTGAAAGTTTTTCCATTTCTTTTGTTTCTGGACCCCTTTTCACTTTTCTTTTTCTCTGAACATTTTTTTACTTGTTGAAGTTTGATTTGTTATTTTGCAGACTTTTTGTTTTTCCTCTGCCTCAATTGCATACAATTACAGCATACCAAGTAGCCCCACTTACAATGTACCAACCAGCCCTATTTGTCTACATTCTATTCCAAGAAAAAGTTCTGACAGAAGCTGCTTGAAATGTAGTATATATACAGTTTATTGCCACCTCTCATAAACATAGACTGCACTATCATCAACCACACATTTCAGCATGAACTAGACACACGTTTGTCAGAGTGAAAAAGTTACTTACCAAGGTGAAAAAACGTTTTTCATGCAATAGTTTTCATACTTTTCATGCTTACAGCTCATGTGATTCAAACTTTAAAAAATGGCGCACATTTTTCTGCTTAAAATGAGGCTAACAGTGGCACCATCAAGTGCTGGAAACAAAAATTAAAGCAAGTGGTTCAACCTACCAAACAGCCCCGGACTCCCCTATTATTATAATAAATACTATTAAATATTTTAAATATGGTAGTATAAATAGCCTAACCTAGGGATGGATTATCGATTAGAGATTAAATCTTAGTGGGTGATTTTTATTTTAAAATAATGGTTTTAAAAATTGTAATTGCAAAAACTAGATTATGTATCCCTAATACTCAGATACAAATCTATGTGCTGATAAGAAAAGTGAAAGATAAGATAAAATATAATTTACACCCAAAATTAAATGATTTGAAGAGGTTTGCAACTGAAATAGATATAATAATTTTCTAAATCGCATATACATAAATACAACTTTAATATCCATTGTATAACATAAACTGAATGGCCCACAGATATATAATGAATCTGTTTCAGCCAATTTCCTTGTAAACATGAAAAATCCCAACCAAGTGAGAACAGGGTCAAGTTTAACTCGAATTGTAGGTGGACAAAGAAGAATCATCTCGAGGAGTGTTTGTTATTGTTTATTCAGTCAATATGATATTTATTTTTAAAATCCTGAAGTAATCATTTAAAACACATTGACTATTTTTATCTTAGGATACAGGGACAAGATGTAAATGGAGAATTGAAATGACTATAAAAGAAAATTTGAGTAATTATTACCATAAAAGGAATATTCAGTAAAACATTAAAAGCCTAATTTATAAAATAAAAGCTTTTATGGTTCAAAGGAACATTTTTCAGAATAAAAAAATACTATAGTTTAGATAATAGGATTACAAAATAATTATTTAAGAGCAGTTTTCCCTGTTCACATAAGGATTTACCCTTGCCAAAATTCATTGTGTATGTTTTAAATATTTTTACTGTTGGCTGCTTTCTGACTATCTAAAAGTTAGTAATCCATGTTCTAAACAATATGCATGACAAAAAATACATATAGTCCTTTGCCCAAGGATGACCCAGAGCAGATGTTTTAACAAACTCAGAGAATTAGACAATAATATCATGATGTTTCACTCACTCAGAAGTCTAGGAAATTGGGAATTTCTTATTGCCTTATCTGAACTTCATGCAGTAAAAGTACCAAATTGTGTGTGGGTAGAAAAGGCAATACTTATAGTCCCTCTCTTAAAGCTGTATGCTTCAAGCTTGTAGAATCTGCATTAAAAGAGATTTTTTGTGCATTGGTTTACAAGGACTCTTCTGGCATTGTTTGGAATCAGATTTTTGGCATAATGTGAGGTTATGATAAACAACCTCACCAAGCCAGCATACCCAACTGTTATTTCATAATCAACTAATCTCTATAACATTAGGAATGGGACAGTTTGTATGGGTATTCTTTTCTGTTCCGTACAATATTTGTTTTTAGAGTCAAAGCTGATAACATTTGGCACAATGTATTTTTCCCATTTTCACTTTTCACATCTTCTTTATTTTTCAAAACCATTTTGTGTTGTTACAGACCGCAAAAAAGATCTGGTTTGTGTGCATAGTTAATTTGTTTGTCTACAATCATACTAACTGGTTTCAAAGTAAACAAAAGAGTGACTTTTTAAAATTCCATTTCATAGTTCCAGTCTTCTCTTGACCGCACATATAGGAACTCTTTGTTTAAGGGGGGCAAAGGGATTGATTTTCCCAAAATCTTACAAGGTTTTGCCCGAATTACACAGATTTGTCTGAAATTTTACATTGTTTTTTCCTGCCAGCTTGTAAGCCTATGCTTATGTTGGTCTGCGGGAGGAAAATCCTGAACTTGGAGAAAAAGAAAGACTCGAAACTTGTTTATAAAAATATGAGGATATATTTTTATTTCATAAGATACATTGTGTCGTGGCGGAGAATGAAGAGTGGGAGAGAGACAATGAGAGCCGACAGACTGTTCCCAACAGGGGAACTGGCCTTGTGTCTTCCCCCAGCCTAGGCGGTCTGTCTCTCTCTGGGCGTCCTGTGTCTCTTTCTTTTTTTTTTGTGATACTTTTATTGGGCTCGAACGCCCACGTTGATTCTCCAGCCACCGCCTGCAAGTTCAGTTGACATCCTGTTTATGACTCCTGAACACTGGATGTGTCTTCCGGTTCCCGACACCTTGCAGACAATATCCTGTTTAACTTTCAACACCTGTGACCTCCGCCCAAATATTCAACACTTATATTGTAGCCTTAATAATTTTAAAAACTACAAAAAAATAAAAGTACATACATAACTTTCATAAAGAGCAGGAAAATAAAGTGGTGCGTGCTACAATAAAAACTTTGTTTTGTAACGTCAACAATCTTTCAATTCATATTGAATGAAAAGTAAGAGTAAGACGGAGAGAAAATAGCCTTCCACTTCCAGCATAGTCAGTTGATTTCTATTTATTTTCTTTCATTCAAATAGTTGAATGATTGAACTCCTTCTTGTTGTTAACGCGACATTTCGGCTGATCCATTCTTTCACCTTCTTCATGTGTAATATCCGATTGTGATGGGGTAAACAGAAGTTTTTAATTTCAAAGAAGGTAACCCTTATAATGTAGGATTCGGGTGTTTCTTTAGCCTTGTCTTGGGCCTGTTGAGCAGCAGAAGCCACATTGGGTTGAACTCCACACTTGTCTGACTAATTCAGTCAACATGTTGATATGAGCTCCCTCTTTGATTTTTCTGTTTCCAACAGCGGTCACTGTCAATAATCTGGACTTCCACCCAGAGAGGAAAGTAGTTGCCTTTCTCTCTCCAGATATGGTCAGCCATTCCAGATTTTTCTATCTCACCCCTGATTATGGCTTTTCTGTGTTCTTCAAGTCTGACTTCTATTTATTTATTTTAACTATATGAATAACCATGATAAAAGGCGGGAGTTAATGAAATAGGTAGATAGAAATCAGATAGCATTAATTTGTTTTTAAAAAGTGATATTTATGACTTTTTTTTTACGATCTCGTAAAGATGTTAAATGTACATACACACTGCTTAACAGAAAATGAAAGTGTTAGCGTGATAAAACATTTCCAATCAGCAGTCGATACTCCCTCTTATTCTCCCCTCCTTTCTATGAACGATACAAAGTCCACACTCGCTCTGCATTTAAGCAGTTTTTCATCCACCCAGTGGATTCAGAAAAATAAACAGGCACAACAAATTTGTCCATTTTAGTATGAATTTTAGTTGTTAATAGTCCCCACCACCGAAACATATTGGG
>VCCN01004192.1:143783-157629 GCA_006491835.1 Architeuthis dux | reverse complement strand
GGGGGGTATTGTTACACACAGAAAAAATGTTATGGGGTTATGCTGTGTGGTTTCTGCGGTAGGCTGTCACATACAGACGAACGGAGAGACATTTGGCGAATTATACTAATAAAGAAGATTGTACCCAAAAGGCTACAAATTTGTTTTTTTAGTCCCTTGAGAATAACATTTCTATTGACTTGACTGAATAATTGTTTATGCCACAGAGATGAACTAAGTTCGTAAGTGTAAATTGTTCTACCTACACAAATACAAGATCAGGGATGGGGCATGGTTGCTTAAGAACTAAAAGCAGCTTTGTGTGTGTGAGAGAAATAAAAGAAAGAAGCACAAAAATGCATATTCCGGGTTATCAGAAGCGCTTGTTGCTGTGGGCGTATCCAACAATGTATACATTTTTTTCTCTTATTTCTCAGGCAGACTGCATTCCTTAGAGGTTCGCCGGCTCCTCAGCCACCAATCCACCCGTGCTAAACGGAATGTGAATGGGGGAAATGATTTGCAGAGTCAGACAAATTTCACTTGAGAAAAGTCATCTGCAACTACAGAGAAAAACTCTCACCATTCGTGTTTTAATTTAGCCGATTTTTGCGTTGCATTCGTGGACATTCTGGAATCTTCATCACTGGTTGTTACTGGTTTTTATCTCAGTCTGAGTCAGTCATGTCATGGATACGACTTTTTTAAAATGACTCTAAATTCCTCCCTTTTTTCTGTACAAAAAAAAGAATATTAAAAATACTACATGAACGAAAAGAATGAAAATACGATAAATTTCCATGGACATTTTTTTTTACCACAATCATTTTTCAAACTACATCGAAAATTAAATTAAAAGGGAAGGTGTATTTTTAATTGCTTTCCAGTCGGTCGGATAGAGTTACTGGTTGGCTCTCTTTAATGTTTTGTCGACGCTCTTATAATGTTTAAATTTGTTTTTTCGATGACCTCCAAAAAAATGCAGAAGATTTTTTCTTTTTTTCAATCACATTCAATAATTTCTTGTGCATATTCAATAATACCGAAGTGTAAGTGATCAGAAGCTAGATTCCTGAGATTCAGCAACAAACACAAAAAAATATACTGGGTGATAGAATCGAAACATTAGCAAGAAAAATTGTCAATTAGTAAAAAAAAAAAAAAAAATGAAATGTCTTAATGTTATTGGCACTATCAGAGCAGTGACCCCAGTGGGGTCCATATCGGAATACGCCTTTTGCAGCCGAGATGAAAGTGTAATATCTGTTCTCAATGAAACATAGCATTCAATTTTAAGCGTTATTATAATTATATTTTAATTGTTTTCTTCATGAAATTTAATTTAATTTGAATTTTTTTTCACTTGACCAAAACAAAAGTTGTTATGAATTTTATTTATTGCTTTCACTGAAAAAAACCATGTGGCATAGCATTCTCTCTTTTTCAATTTTAAACTTTATCATTTTTTATTGTTTTTCTTTCATTAATTCTCTTTTTATTTGTGCACCGTTTTTAACAGTGAGGTTGTGAAGTATCCACCTTAGTTTTCAATTTTAAACGTTATCATTTTTATTATTTCATTAATTCTCTTATTTCTTTTAATTAGTGCGCCGTTTTTAACATCGAGTGAGCGAAACTTTACAATCGGCACCACCTTTCGCCAATACCATCATAATAATTTTTAAAATTGAAAACAGGAAGTTAATGCTATGTTTCGTTGACGGGGGAAGAACAGATACTATACTACACTTTGATCTTGAACTAAAGGTCGCAAAAGGCGCGTACCGATACCGTACTGTCTGATAGTGCCATTTTATTTAATATGCTCATCTTATTAATATCTGTCCCCTCGCTCGCTTTTTCCTGTATGTCTGCTGGAATGTGCCGAGTATGGATCTGAATTCTCTCAATTTCTCTAGAATTCATAAACAGACTAACAACAGTAAATAATAACAGTCAGCTCGTGAAGAGCCATCGAACACGTGATCGCTGTTGCTCGGGTCAGGATGGATGGTGGTTCTTGTAGGAATACCTTTAAAATAGAAACCTAATAATCGATCATCACCTTTTGTTTCTGTCTCGAAATTTACTACTAGGCCTAGCTTAGAACAACATGGCGCCAGATGGAGCAGAACTGGAAATAGGAAGAGTGTGTTGCGCTAAGTGGGAAGGTCCTGTTTGCCTTGAAAATCAGCGTTCGAAATCTTGGCTTTTTATCTGGATTCAAACACCGACTCCGATTTGACCCACCACTTCCTTTAGTAATGACCAGCGCACTCGTAATTTTTCAGTCGATTAGATATTTCATCAACGATATGAAGCCAATACTCGTCGTACTACTCTCTCTGTCTGTCTGTCTACTGTCTCTCGCTCTCTTGGGTTACAGAAGTATACATTTCTTCTTTAATATTCTTTTTAAATGCATTACTTTTTTAAGTGGTAGTGTGTAACTGATAATTTCTTCCGTGTAAACCATGAATTGAATAATTAGTTTAGTTTGATGAGTAAAATAAGTCAATTCTTAATTTTTCCTCATTTATTTTTAAATTTCAAAAGAAAGTCCATGCAATTATTCACGCGACTGGTTTGTCAGGTATTTTTATAAATGAGTTGAAACAGCTTGTAAAATAATGTCTAGGATTATGAAAAAGAAAGAGCCATACACCGCTCACAAGTTTGTACTAGTAATTATAAGTTAAATAATCTTTCAAGTTTCTAAAAGGATATTTTAATCTTAAAGAGTTTAGTCATTGTTTTCTGTTTTCTTTACCTCTGTTTTCAGTTTACAGTGAGTTTGAACATATCTAGGATTGGCGAAAATATGACATTCCTAGAATTGTACCAGGTTGTTACGCAACTCTGGTGGCGTATGACGTGATGCTTTTTAAGAATGGTTTCACTCACCTATGTTTAGTTTTGTAAGCTAGTAGTTCAACAACCAGCATTTATGTAATATGTGTGTGAAGAAATTGTTTAAATGAATGAGGCATCCCATTTCATTTTTTGTAGCCAAGATTTAAAAAATTGTGGATTTGTACAAAATAAAAGGATTTTTTTCAAATTTCAATTCTCTTTTAAATTAAAGTCTGTTCTTTGAATTAAAGATTACACATTTTGAAAAAGTGTTGTGTTGAATAATATATAAATGATTTAGTGGTCATCATAAAAATAGTATTAGATACATGACTTACCTATAGTCCAGGAGTCAATAATAATTTTTTTCACAAATTGGTACCACCCAAGGTGGCCAAACAATCTTTTGTATTTTTGTCTTCTTACACGTCTCTAGTTTATATTTTGGAATGATAATCCTGCCTATCTTTATGATGGTTATCACTGTATACAACTTACCCCCATATAAAACTAGAAAGCACTGAGAGATTGCATACCTCAGCCAACGGAGGTAATTGTGCATGGATTCCACCCCAAAATTCAATCACTAGTTCTGTAGCCCAGTGTCCACCCTTCCACAAAATTTAATTGAAATTTGTGGAACTTTTGGAAATATTGTATGGACAGTTATGAACATATATATAAATTTATGAAAAAAATGGAAAATATTCCTGGATCCGCCCCCAAATTCAACCAATTCATCCTTACCCCATTGCCCGCACTTCCTCAAAGTTTCATTGAGAAGTTTTGGAGATATTGTGTGGACACAGAACTTTTGGAGATATTTTGTGGTTGATGACAGTTAGTTACAATGTATGGAAGAGATAACGTGTCGACAGACAGACGGAAAGAACAGCCAGGTCTAAATAAAATGCTTCGATCCACACGATATCTACAAAAGTTCCAAATGAATTTCAATGAAATTTTGTGGAAGGGTGAACAATTGGCAAGAAAGAAGTTATGAAATTTTGGTGCGGAGCTATGCACAATTATCTCCCCTACATCGTAGCTATCTGTCTACAGTACACAATTTCTTTAAAAGTTCTTTGTCTTTCCACATAACTCCAGAAGTTCTGAATGAATGAATTTCAATGAAATCTTGTAGGAAGGTGAGGAATAGGTTCCAAAACAATTGGATCCATGCACAATTATCTCCCCTATGTCCTGCTAATTTTCTGCAACCACAAAATATCTCCAAATGTTCTCTGTCTGTCCACACAATATCTTCAAAAGTTCCCAATGTATTTCAATGAAATTTTGTAGATGAGTGGGCTATAGGTTATAAAAACAGTGATCAAAATCTGAAGCGGATTCATGCACAATTATCTCCCCTACGTCCTAATTAACCGTAACCACACAATAGCTCCAAAAGTTCTCAATGAAGTTCAATGAAATCTTGTGAAAGGATGGGCAATAGGCTACGGAAGAAGTGATTAAAGTTTGGAGTGTATCCATACACAATTACCTCCCCTGCGTCATAGCTATCAGTCCACACAGGTGTTTTATTTTTAATGGATTTATGACATTTGATTGTAAATAGTTCAAAATGACTTTCTCTCAGGCAGATGGTTCTTTTTTCAAACTTTACTCAGCATGAAATTCCTGTTCCAACGATATACAATATGCCCAGATTTGATGAAAAAAATTTCTTTCTGATTAGGGCACCACAGCAAAATCCACCATTTGGAATTTTCTATTTAAAAGTAGTAAGCTACAAGGCTGAAGAGGTTATCATATATTAATGTTTTTATATTGACCCTATTAACATTCTTGTACCACTAATGTTTGGCCACCTTAAGTGGTACCAAAATCTGGATTGGCCCCTGGACTACTACAAGTATTGAAAACAAATGATTTAATATATAACAAGAACCAAATTAAACGATGTGTCCACCATCCGTGGTATAGTAGCAGGAGGAGGAAGAGGAAGATGCGGATGGTTCACCTGACTGTTCCCATTTCTAATATTTTTAGAGGGTTTTAAGGTATTTATTACCAGTGAAAACAAACCATAATTCTCCTACCCTGGCTTTCTTATTGATATATTTCAATGGTAATTGTACTATTTTAGTAAACTAATACTAAATAATGGAAATACTGAAAAATATTCAAAAGCAGTCAACAATATTACACCCTTAAATCATATAGCCGATTTCCATCAAAACTTAAATTCAGCCAATCTGAATGCATCCCCCCCTAATATGATTAAGTCGTTTTTTTTTTTAAAAAACGATTTTAATTTTGTAATAACTTTCGTAAAACTCAACCAATTTTAATAAAAATAAGATACAAAGTTTTAATAAATTTTAAAATTCTTCTACTTGTTTTTGCTTGCACTAAAAAATTCTAGAAATGAATGGAAACAACCGAAGTTGAGCTCATTTCTTAAATTAACTTCTGGTCATTTTGTTGACAGCAATAATCTTTTTTCCTGTTAATTTTATGTTTATGCAAGAATCAGCAGAGAGATCCTAATTATTTACCTAGAAGTTATAAATGATTTCTAAAAAAATCATAAAATCTTAAAGAAATTAGGACCAATAATGAAAATGCATATCTGCACAATGTGTTAATATAATTGTAAAAACTTAAAAACACAGAACAAGAATATTTTAATATAGATGGAAAAATATTAATGCAGCAGCAAAATTAAACAATCTTATTTTACAAAGTTTAATTACATATGGGTACATGACACTAAAAATAGCTATTTTGTGCCACTGCATTAATTTTTTAATTAGCAATAAAAACCTTATTCTTATCAAAATATTCTGTTTAACAGTTTGATTGTTTTGGAAAATATTCTGCTTCATTTGACTGGAATGCAGTATTTTCTTGGTGCATTCAATACAAGTGTTTTGCTTGCTTTGCCAATTCTTGACGCATACACATAAAAATACAGTGGGGCAAATAAGAATTCAACCCCCTTCATAAATATAGTTTATTTAGAAATTAGCTATATTACTAAATGTGACATCTATTTGAAATATTTTATTCAACAAGCTTCCAACACTAACCAAAAATTGAAAGATTTCAACAGAGGAAAACATAAATTCAGTAATATTGGTTATTGAACGGCAAAAAAATATTCAACCCTTTTAGGAAAGTACATTAATATTTAGTCACGTAGCTTTTGTTTGCTATGACAGCCGCTAGACGTTTCTTGTAGCCGGTCACCAGACTTGCACAAAAGTCAGGAGAGATATTGATTTGGAGATTGACTTGGCCACTCAAGAACATAAATGTTTCCACTTCAGCCAATTTTTAGTCTCCCAAGCTGTGTGCATAGGATCGTTATCAGGATGGAAACCCAACCACATTTCATTTTTACCTCCCTGGTGAAGGGAAGAAGATGTTCTTCTAAAATCTCTCAGTATATAGCGCCACCCATCTTCCCCTCAATGATGTGAAGGTGTCTATGTCCTTAAACAAAAAGCAACCCCATATCATGATATTATCACTACCATATTTAATTATTTGGACTGTGTTCTTAAGCTTGTAGACTTCATTTGGCATTCTCCAAACATTACGGGCAGAATCAAGACCAAATAACTCTACTTTAGTCACATCCTACTAAAGGATATTGCTGTAATATTAGTCATCTTTAGCTAAATGTTCCTCGGCAAATTTCAGCCAAGGCATGACATGGTTTTTAGTCAACAGAACGTTGCCAGATCAGCGGAACTTCAATTCATGTTGTCGGTGTATATGGCTAACTGTCTGGCGAGGGACAACTGTTCCTGTTGCCTCTAAATCTTCAACCAATTCCTTCTGAGTAATGTAAGACTGTTTTCCCACCTTTCTGATGATCCTCAAGGCAGAACGCTGAGAGATTTTGCGAGGTGCTTCTGTGCTCTGCATGTTTACTGTAGTGCTATGCATGCCACTTTTCCTTGTGGGCAAAAGCATACATTTCCCGGGGGGGGGGGTGACCCTGTTACATGATTGACATTCTACCCATTGAGAAGGTGCTGCACTCACCACCATTTGTAGCAAGTACGACCCACTATATGATCCAAATGTCAAATGGCGCACTTGACTGTTGATGGAGACACATGACCCGACCCTAGGGTGACACAATGGAGAGAACACCAGCAAATAATAATACAGTCTTTTTATATGGGAACATTAATAGTCGAGAAGACATGGGGTCGAACCTTGTTTTGTCAGGTAATGTTTTTTTCTCTGCTGATTCTTGTAGCTTGAGGGTACCTCTTCAAAATGCAAGAGGGTGCCTGGTGATATACCTTGAGCAATCTAAGATATTAACTCCTTTTATGTCCAAAATCCAAGAAAAATAGGGATTTATGAGATTTTAGGAAAATTCTCAAATCAAATTGATCAAATTTGTTTTACCCAATGTTTATTCATAAAAATTCATATACAAAGTATTTGATTTCAAATTAATAAATATTAACCCTTTTAGGTCATTCCATTAAATCACATTCGCAAAACACACCAGCAAAATCACAGTTTAAAATTTGTTTAATCATCATCATCATCATCATCATCACCACCACCACTACTACTATTATTATTATAATAAAAGCAAAATACACTTTTGATGAGAATACAGGGGGTTGTGCTGGATGAACCTTCCTGTACACCCATTGAGCCTTTGCTCATTAGCTTGTAGAAATTCGGAGTACAGGTTGAAGTCTGAATTTTCAAAAAACAGGTGGTCAGACACTAGTGATCAATTTAGCATAAAAACCTATTGGGGGGGGGGGATATTTTAAAAAGAAAAAACAACATTTCCCTACTCATTGAAAGGAGTGTGTGTGCAAAATTTCAAGTTTCTACTATGAACGGTTAGGGCTGGGCAAAGTCTGGATACATATAAATGTCTGAACACATGAATACCTAAACCCAAAAATCAGTGTTGAGGGTAGAGGTGATTAAAATATAATCTTAAAATAAAAATAAACTATAAAACACCTAAAAAGAATTTAGTGAAGAGGAAATCAATCTAAAACTTTAATAAATAACTTAGTACAAATTGAACACTCATCTCCACAGAAAGAATACCTAATAGTCAGGTGGAAAAAAAATGCAAAATCAGGTTTGACCCCTTAAAATAATGAGTTGTTGGGGTTTATACAGTTTAGATTAAATTTTGGGCATGATCCAGGAATTTGTTTTTGATTGAGAGATATTTTTTCATTTTTTTCGTTTTTTCTTCATACATTTCTGCATTCACTCATGTCTATCTACACAATATCTCCGAAAATTCTCAATGAAATTTTGTGGAAAGGTGAGCCTTAGGGTAAGGAATAAGTGATTACATTTTAGGGTGGATTCAGGTATTTGTCTACATAGTGTGTACTGTTGTATGTGTTGTATATCCATCTTGGACTTGGAGAAAAAAGAAGACTCAAAACATGGTTTATAAAAATATAATGACATATTTTTATTGCATAAGATACATCATGCCATGACGGAGAATGAAGTGTGGGAGAGAGATAATGAGAACTGCCAGACTTTTCTTAACAGGGACATTGGTCTTGTGTTAGTCCCGAGCTAGGTGCTCTCTGTCTCCCACGCTTTCTGAGGGTATCTCTGTTGCTTTTATCGGGTTTGAATGCCCATGCTAGTTTTCCAGCCCGCCACCTGCAATCAGGATTTAGTCAATATCCTGTTTATGACTTTTCAACACCTGGTGTGTCTTCTGCTGTTTGGGTTTTTTGGTCGATATCCTGTTTATGAATTTCAACACATGTGGGGGTCAAATCTGTGACACCTGCCTACAGCTGCCTAAATATCTAACATATGAAAACATCCATTACTCATGAAGTATGTCTGTAATAAGGTCCTTGTATGCCATCTTGAAAATTATACCTTTCCAGTGGTCAGACTGTGGTAGACTTTTAGTATGTCATTGAACACACCTGATACAACAAATAACCATTGAGAAATCTTTTGTTGTAATTTTTGGGGGGTAAGATGTTGTTTTTCTTTCATAAATGCACTCAACTAATTTGGCAGTGAACTTGGACGCCATCTTGAAACATATACCTTTCCTGTGGTCAGACTGTCTTGGACTTTTAATGTTATTAATCACACTGGATACTACCAAAAACAGTTGGAAAAACTTGTCTAGGGTGAATAATAAACGAGTAATGGGCATTATAATGATTATAAGACATATTGGACGCCATCTTGAAAATTATACCTCTCCAATGGATAGACTTCTAGTATGTTATTGAGCACACTTGATACCACAAAAAATGTTGAGAAACCTTTTTTGGGGGGTAAGGTGGGTTTTTTCTCCATAAATGCACCCAACCATGTGATAAAATAGAAGAAATTGCTGCAAATGATGATGTCATACATTCTGGTCTGGAATGCAAATAAAAAGATTTCCACAATCTATTTTTGATGTTATTATCCAGAAATGTTGACTAGAGGTCCTAAGGATTCCAAAAATGCAAAAATCTCAACAGCTTATTTTTTTGAGGGGTTCAACTGGGTTTCCACCTGACTATAAGCTAACTTGAAATAATAACACTCCCTTTATAAATATTTTGCAAACCCATAACCACAGAGAAGAGAATTAAAAAAAGAAAAAAGCCTAACCTTATTAAAAAAATCAATAAACCTTTAATCATATTTTTGGGGGTATTAAAAATATAGAGTTCATGGGACATCAATTTAGTGTATAGTATTACACAGCTTAGCTTGCATCACCATAATGATAGGGATGTGTTGAAATAAGATTTTTAACAAATTGTAATGAACCTTTTTTTCTCCACAAAATTATATCTTGATAAAATACAAGTCATAACTGGATTTTTAAGTGTTTACTATTCTAATCATAATTCTTGCTGTTTCACACTGTATAAAATTTCTTTTAGGATCAGCAAAATTTAACATTATTAAGCCAACTAGCTTTCAGCCTGGTGCTGGCTCAACAGTAATACTTTCATCACCTAAATTGTTATAGGACTGATATGAAATAATCCGACAAAATCTAAATTACTCCTAATTGGCCTTTCCATAATCCTATTTTAATCCTTAACCCTTGGCCACCAGGTCATCCAATGAAAAGAAGTCCCTAGTGTTCATCCTTCAATCCATCTAAAACATATTATCTAGTGTGGCCTAAATAAATGGAATAATTTAGATGTTCATAATTTTAACTGACTGATTAATTTTCACCTTAAAACACTCTTTTGATACAATGGATTAATCAGTTCTATGTAACTATTTGTATAGTTAATCACCACTACTCACAACACTGGTTTATTGCTGGGTTTTGGTTATTCGTGGGTTCTGACATTTATATGTATCTATCTATCTATCTATGTATCCGGACTTTGCCCAGCCCTAATGGTTCATAGTAGAAACTTGAAATTTTGCACACACAAAAATGTCTTTTTTGTTTTTTGAAAATTCCCCCCCAAATAGGTTTTAAGAGGGGGGTACAATATGCTATATAGGTTTGTGCTAAATTGGTCACTAGTTTGTGCTCGCTTGTTTTTTGAAAATTCAGTCCTTTTTTAAGTGATCACAGCTCAACAAAAGGCGAAATATCTTATTCATTGATCACCCCTTTTTCAAACTTTTTAATTGATCATCCCATAAAACAGCATATATGGGTGGCAGTGATTTATAATTTCTCAGTCGGTCAGGGCTGGGCGAAATCTGTATACATAGATAGATTTATAGATACATATAAATGTGAGAACACATGAATAACCTAAATTCAGCAATAAACCAGTGTTGTGGGTAGCAGTGATTAACACTTGAATTATTGTTGCTTTAGGTTGCACTTTCTCTGCATTGTCTAGCAATACCATATATTTCAAGCGGACATGTATCAGACATGATGGTATTAAGAATTCAAGTGGACATGTAACAAGCATGATGGTATTAAGAATTTAAAGATTTACAAGATGTCATTTATCACATATATTAGCTTACTGTTCATTAAATAATGAAAATCAAGATGTTTATCTCGTAGTTTCTGGAAAAATGTTTTATAAGGAGAAAATTAACAACTGAATGATATGAGCTTTGATCCCAAATTCAATATTTGTGAATGAATGAAAGCAAGCACCATTCATGGAACCTTGTACTTTGTAATTATCACTTTACTACTAAACTATACCTACAGGTCTGACTAGTAACAGTAGAAGTTGATATCTAAGTGACTTGAGTACAATCAATTTTACAAGTTTGCCATGATATTTAAAAAGAATCTAATTGAACCTGAAATGCTTTCTCCATAGTGACCAATGGTTAACCAACTTCACTCATTACATTGGAATTATAAAACTTTTATTCTGACATTGTAACCTATGAATTTGTACCCTAACTATGTGGTTGTTGCTGCTTGTGGTAAGAGAATGATGATAACAGCATTAATGATTCCCAATGATGGAAACTTTGGGAACTAGGTAAGGCTGGGTTATGAGAACTAATGTCTCTATTAGTAGACATTGAATATACAAAAAACCTGGAAATTCAGAAGTAGGTAAATGCTGTACCACCCACTCCCATTTCCACCCCATGATGACACCTTTAGAAAGCTTCAGATACAGAAAGCTTGGCATTCTAAATGGAATTTAGATGCCAAATTGCATCAATCTTTTTCATCTCTGCTGAAAACAATGCATCTTGTCAACAGAGAAAGTAATGAGCCAATACAAACTGGCAGGTAGTTGAAAGGGACAGAAATATTGCCATCCACAGGGACTTGCCTCTAGATATAAAACAAATCCATTAGATACTCATATGTAAGTAAAGTGTCCATCTCTTAAGAGACATCTCCCAATGGAGTATACACCCAGTGACGAAGACCCAGTTTCTATTGCATGTGTCAGCTTAGTGATCCTCGCAAGTTTCAAGTCTGGTCGAGACCAGGACTTTATGTCTACAAGTTTTTATAACCACCACCTTGGCAGGATGAAAGTCCACTGAAGGGATACCTTCACCCCAATCACATAGCTTAGAGTGTACTCAATTAGCTGTTGAGTGCACAGGGAAATTTTTCCTAATGAAGAATTTTCCACACTCATTGCTCATACCGGAAAGACCTCTTCAGCGTGTGAGGCAGACATGCTTGGATGGTGCACTTATATGTAGTCTTGTACTAATTTTCTTTTCTTGAAACAGTATTTGCTTCCTAACTTTAACCTCTTTTTTTTCTATTCATACTTTTAAAACTCTCTTTCTCTCTATATATATATGTTTCTGTGTGATTTTAGTTTTTAAATGGCAGATCTAAAATGAATTATTGATTAAGAGATAATGTTGGAGACTTTGGTAATTAAAAATTAGCTAATTTTGAGTTGTATGTTCTTGAATAGGATCTCCCAAAATGAATCAACCAAAAATAATGTATCTGACTTTCTTTTTCTTAGATTCATTTTAAGACACTCTTCCTTGCCTTCCTTTCAACTTGTTATAGTTAAAAGTCCCATTATTACTTCAGCCAACAAAGTTGGAGAGGTATATGCATTCGGTCACGTCCGACTGTCTTTCCGTCTGTCCATCTGTACTCTGTGGATTTCGATGGAATTTTGTGGAAGGGTGGGCAATGGTGTAAGGAAGAAGTGGTTAAATCTTAGGGCAGATCCAGGAATTTCTTTTTGATTGAGAGATATTTTCCCAGTTTTTTTTCAATACATTTAAGCAGATGCTCATATCTATCCACATGATATTTGAAAATGTTCTCAATGAAGCCCACTGAAATTTTGTGGAAGGGTGGACAATAGGCTACAGAAGAAGTGATTACATTTTGGGGCAGCTCCAAGTACAATTACCTCTCCTATGTCGTAGTTATATGCCCACACCACATAATATCACCAAAAGTTCATGTCTTTGGAGATATCTTGTGGACAGACAGATGGAAAGAAAGACACGACCAAATACACATACCTCTCCAATTTCATTGACAGAGGTAATAATTAGTGTATATTTAAAAAGGGAAGTGGAGGCGACTTGTGTCATCTATTACCACTACCACCACCACCACCACCACTCCTTCTAGAAGAATTATCTACTTCTGTTTTTGTTTTATTGAGAGAATCAATTAATTACAAAATGAAGAATGAATTACAAGTCAGTATAATGATGTACTTACTGAGGATCAACCTCACTAGTGAGACTAACTTGCTAAGTGTCATTCTACAACAGTTAAATAAACTTATATTGGATTAAATGTGTTTATGCCTTGTGAGTTTTATGTAAACTGTATAAGATACAAGCAGAAAAGTATATTTTAAAAACCATTAACCAAAACTGTCACCAAAACTGTCAAAATAGGTTTCTTCAGTTTTTGAGTTTGTCCGGCTGGCTATATATGTATGTATGAAATCAGATGATGGATAATTTTATATCCGACAGAATATGATAATTATAATGACATTTATTATTTCAGAACCTATATTTGCCTGCACTGGTGGTCCTCAACTTTATTATAATTATCATATGTACGTATGTATTTATGTATGTTATACGGCCAAACTGCGTTGGATACACTGGTTCTTGTAAGATCACTGAAGCAATGTCGATCCTGTACAGTAACAGGATTGTTTTGTGGCCGTCTTAGCCTATGCTCTGCCACCAATTAACAGAACATCTTGCCAAGGTAGGACCAGACTGTGCACCCAGTCCTTTCTCACATGCGTGCTACTCTATGGGGGACACATGAAATTTCAACATTTACTCCTTATTATATCTAGAAAAAACAATTCATTTTGTTTTTTTTAAATTGGCCACCTAAATATGTTTTTAGTGGGGGTGGGTCAATTTACAATGTAGGTTTATGCAAAATTGATCACTTAGTTTGTGTAAAAAAAAAATGAAAATGAAGACTTTTTAGTGATCACTGCCCAACAAAGGGTGAGGGAAGTAACTTATTCATTGATCACCCTTTTTTCCAATTTCTCAATCACCCCCAACACAGCACCCAAAAAGACATTGATCACCCCAACACAGCACACAAAAAGACATTGATCACCCCCAACAC
>VCCN01004192.1:129923-143534 GCA_006491835.1 Architeuthis dux | reverse complement strand
CATTGATCACCCCCAACACAGCACACAAAAAGACATTGATCATATGACATTTTCTATTGAGTGACTAATCAGACCTGTCTTCTATATTTGTTTTCAACAATCAAAGAGAGAAAAGAAATGTTGATAATTTTAAATAAAAGGCATTTTTTGCATGAGGCAAGGAAGAGTATTAAATTTTAAAAGTTTTATTACTCAGCAGTAATGTTCAGAATCCAGTAAATACAGTTCACAATGTACAATTTATATTAATACCAATATAATCAGTTATTTTATTTGATTTTAACACAAACCTATTACTCATCACTTTGGCTTTGCAACAAATGAGGTCCAATCACAATGACAAAGACGACGATCAAAAGATATATACTTTTTTAGCTTGAGATCACATGTTGCTGATGATTGAAATTTAGTATAGAGAGGAGGTTAGATCAATCTCTCACAGACAAGATTTTTTCTCAAGTCACTTGTTTTCCGTATTGAAGAGATTTCCATTAAACAATGTCTTGAACAAATAAACAAAAAAATTCCATTAAACAACAATGTGAAGAAGAAAAAAACTTCAAAAAGTGTACAGAAATCTTCATCAATAGCCAGTTTCACTTTGCTCGGACCAGTAATATATTGGTATATTTTCTGTGACTTGATCAGATAAAAAAATATATGAACAGTATAGTGTCAAGGATTTAATGCCTATTACAATTTAAAGATAAAATTGAGTGTGAAATTCAGAATATATTAATTAGAAATGTAGGATGAGTTGATAATTTTCATATTACTTGCAAAAGAGATTTGATGAATGAAAAGTCAGTGGCTACAAGGTAAATAAATGTATTAATTTAAATGGTGATCTTCATTGAGTTACTCAAGAATGTTGTGTAATTACAAAAAGTCATTTCTGGTTCCAAGATTTAAAAAGAATATTTTCAATGTTTTCAAAATCAACTTTTCTAAATTCCACTGTTTCTTTGAATAAATTGATACTCATTTTTAAATTTAACCCAAAAGATTTTTCCTGGCAAAGATTTCACCCTGAAACTAAATTAACATCAATAGATAGTTCTTTGAATTTTCAGACATACTGTTATCCAAATGAATAATTTTTTCAGTTTCACTTCACATATATATTTTTTAATTTAAACATCAATAGGGCTTTCAGATATGCTATTCATTTCAAGAGAGGTAAGTCTGCAGGCTCCAAGTCTTCTCTGTTTTTATAATTTAAGCTAAAGTTTAGTTTTTTTGCATATATTTAGATTTATATTGGCAATAAAACCATTATGTTTGCATTGTACATGCAAGGTATTAATAAAATGGTATTGTATACAAAAATTCATCTTAGTCCTTTATTTTATTATCCTCTTATTTAGATTAATATAATCTATAGGTATTTATAAATTCTGGATGATCCAAATTTTTACAAACACAAAACAAATGTAGTGAGATTGAAAATCTGACTCAAAGTCCAGGTGAGTGTTTCCAGGTTAAAAACCAGAGCAACCACAATGTCACAATATATTACAGTAAAAGCAATTGTAAACTTTCATCCTCCCACAATTTTGAAAATAAAGATAAATAAATAAAATAAAAAATAAAGATAAGTAAAAAGATAAAGAGCCTGAAATAAGAATAGTTATAAAGAAAAATAAAACAAAGAAGGGTGTTTACACTAACATTACTTCGGTTTGGAAGAGAGAACCAGCTCTCCTCCATAGGGTGATTTGTTAGCGCGAATGGGATCACTGGACTCAAGTGTGAGAGAAAGAACAACAATACAACAGGTTTTTGGTTCCAAGATAATCCAATCTTTATTAGATAAGAAGAGAAAAGGATAGATAAAAGATATATTTGAAGGTAGGGTTGTTTGGGGTTTTGGAAGGTTGGGATGGGGTCCATTTGGTTTGGACTGGGTCTGTCGGCTTTGGGACTGGGATTGGAACTTGTTGGGAACTTGTTGGGTTGCGGAAAAGTGTGGGATTCGCATAGAGAAAAACTCACTTGTCGTGGTTAACTCCAGTTAACAATGTTCATTATCTCGTCATTTCGGTTGTGACGGAGAATGATTCTGGATTTCTAGTCTCTGGCAGCATTTCCTTCCAATTCGAGAATCTCAGTGGCATGGTCAGTTGTTCCATTGACTGCGTCCATCTTGGCGTAGTAGTCCTTATGCTGAATACGATAGGAGGGGGGAATCGAAGTCCGGCACTGGATGAGCAGTCTTGCTCTTTCCCTTAACTTTTCCTCCTTTGCCACGTCCTGACATTTTGCTGTGTAGTTAGGAGTTCAGATCCCCAAAAAGGGGAAAGCCCCTTTTGTGAGGTCTGGTCAGCAAGGCTGCCGAGTCCGAAGAGAGAGGAAAAGGGATTTTGAAGTCCGCGGTCCTTTTTTTAAGCGCTTCTCATTGGTCTTGTCTCAACCAATGGGAAAGTGTTCAGTTTTAACCCCTTAACTTTTGGGGGGGTCGGAAAGGGATTTTGAGGAGAAAGGAATGGTGATAATATTTCCAATATAGTTTCGAAAAGGGGACAAATGATTTTTCATTTAATTTAAGACGTTTTAGGGAGTTAAGGTAGGTAAATTAAGTAAATAGGTTTCCTTTATAGACTCCCTGAACAAAATATTATTGGAGGATGAAAGTTTATGATTGAAGTTGTAATATAAACTTATTTCTGTACGTATATATTTCAATCTAAAAAATAAATTAAAATTAATATGGGAAATGAAAGGACGATTTGTCTATTATTTTCAAAATAAAAAACTAAACAGTAAATAAATAAAATTGTTTGGTGTTAAGATATATTAAAAATACTTTATGCCGTTCAAACAGAAATTGCATTCTATTACTAAAAATTTAATTTAATTTAATTAAAACAAGGATGAAATGTAGAATTCAGACCCCTTTAACTACATAAAAATAATATTGTGAAGAAATGGTATTGTAGCGGTCATATTTCTCAAAGTACTAAAATAGGGTTAAAAATATCAAGCTGGCTTTATCACCTCGACGGGGCCAGCTCTGAACGCTATGAAGTACGAAACTAAATATTAGCCTCCTTTTTTTGTGACGTCAGCACAAGTATAAAAACACTTGTTTTACCATTATCTTGGCCTTTGTAGCCTGTTCCCTGCAGTGCTATATTCGCCCGTGTCTATTCCTTCTGGCACATAAAATATCTCTTCTTTTTTCCACTTATGGTTGCCTAGGGCCCACTTTCTATCTACAGACATTTCTTCAACTTCTGTCTCTTCTTACTTCAAATCTTTGGTCATTCTCTCACATTCCTTTTCGCCACAACTAGGAATGAATGCCTCAAATATAGGCCCTTTCGAGAATTCAAAATGACCATCGATGACTAGTTTCTGTTAACATCAGGTTTAGCGGAGCAACTCCTTAAAATGTCTTCCTGATTAGAAACTATTTTTCCTACATGCCTGGCATCTTCTCCTTTCTCCTTGTCAAAAGCCTTCTTGTTTCTTAACATCTGATTTCTTTTCATCATTAGGAGCAATTATCACCTAAAGATTTAGTTCATATAATTAACGCTGCATTCTCACAAAATCCATTTCAGAACTCAAAAACCAGCTAAGGGCAAAATCCTCTTTTTTTACCATAACTCTTCATCTCACAAAAACCTCTAACTCCTTTTTACATATATGTGTATTCCTTTTTATTGTACCTTTTTCATTACAATGTTTTTATTAAATACAACCTTTTTTCATTTTAAATCTGACTCCTTTTGTCTTGATTCTTTATAATTCCTTTGTTTGTATTGACCGCCAAAAACCAATATGGCCGATCACCTTCCTCCTCTTTTTGATCACGTGACTTCCTTCCTTCCTCACCTTCAGAACACCAATTATCACTTAATTGGAATACAATGATAATAAATACCAAATTCAAATACTCTAATTTATTAAAAAGTGAATTTAAAAATACAGTAACAGACCATAGCTATTTTTGAAACTGGCTAGTTTTATAATCTGGTGAGCTTCGTAGTTCATCACTCTTTGTTTCAATTTTTGTGGCATGGTTGAATTGTCTTCAGATGAAGCTTAGTGGATAAATATTGATTAAACAGACCCTGTTTTGAAGTGGGTTAATTTGTATATGTTATAAACAGTTTTGTTTTTTTCTTTGTTTACTTTTTATCGTATTCTTCGTGTTTTATATTCAAAGAATTTTAGTGGATTATTAAAGATCAAACAGACCCTGATTTAGAAGTGTATTAATTTGTATCTGTTAAATACAATTTTGTTCTTTACTTTTCATTGATTATTTTATATTTTAAGTATATATTAAGCCTTGGTCCAGAAATCCAGAGGACACAGCAATCCGGATCATCTCCAGTCCCAAGTTTGCTGAATAAATGTTCTGGTACTATATTATATTGTTAAATCAAGTTGTTTCTTTTGTAGGCTTGCAAATTTAACATTGTTTAAATACATATTTGCATAAATACATTTAACTCTCTCTTCTCCTGGTTAGGTATGTTGCTAGGACTGATTAGTTATGTATGATAGATGAAAGCAATTTCTTTACTACTCTATGGAATATATTATTTAAACTATTATAATAACCAAATTATGAACTGTGTTAAATTCTTCTTTGCTTATAAAATCCATTTTGGCTTCTTGGAAAGTAAGAAGATTGTGTGTGAAAGAAACAACAGTGTTTACTTAGACAGATTTCAGCAACCCATTTTTCTCTGACCATGTCTGCTTTGGCAAAGTCTACTTTTGCCAGTTCTTAGTCATAATTAGAGAGTTTAGGGTTATTCAATGTGGGTAAGGGTCTAGTCTGCCTGTCCCTACTCAGCTCTTTTTTGCTTTGACAGAAATGGTAGCTAGTGAAATGGCTGGCTATTTTGTATCAATAAGAAACTTTGGACATGAAAGGTAGGGGAGACTGGGGAACGGTTGCAACAAGGGACAGTTGCAACAAGTCTTATTCCTCCAATCAGAAACATGCTGGAGCGATGAAACTCATACTGCATATGCACAGTTATATCCTCTCCCCCCAGGAGAACAGGAAGACACATTCAACATCTGCTGCTGCTGCATTTATTGAAAAAAACGTGTTTTGGAGGTATGAAAGTAATTTTCTTCATGAGCCATATTTTTGTCATACTATCTGGCCATTTGCAGGAATTAATCAAAACCTATTTTGTTTGAACCATTGTTTTGTTGACTTCTAAGTGACATGGTTAGCCTGTATCAAAGTCAGTGTGTCTAGCTAGCACATGGTGTTCTGTCATGTCTGATAGGGTTGGGGACGGTTGCAACAACTTGTTGCAACCATCTCCAAGCTAGCAGCCATATCAGACTACCATGCGCTAGCTAGACATACACCATCTGCTAGCTAGACACAGACCATGCAACAGTATTTTTCAACAAAAACAAGTCATTGTGAGGTAAATATAAGGATAGTTCACCCAAATACAAATGTGTATTGCTTTTTTTACAGAAGACTTCTTACCAGAAGCCACACCACAAAGCAGGATCCAGAAAAATATGTGTAAAAGACTGGAAACAATGCTACACTGCCATCCTTACAGACACTCCTGTGAAGGAGGCATTGGAGATAGAAAAAAACAAAACTCTGCAGCAGAAGGTAAACAAAAGAATCTGGGAAAAGAAAACCACAAAGAAAAGTGTGAAGAAAACCAAAAGTCAGCCCCCTAAAAAGAGAGAAGAATCCAACTCTGAAGAGGAAGAAGAATACTGCATTGTGTGCCTGAAAAGCTACTCAAAATCCATAGAAGTGTGGCTGCAGTGCTGGATGTCCAAGTCCTGGGAACATAAAGATTGCACAGCTGGAGGTGATTTTTACACATGCCACAACTGTGACTCTGAATGAATGAATTCCCATTGTTTTGTTGTTTTTGATTGAATGGCTTTCCAGGACCCGACAGAATTGTTTCTGGGAGCCAACAGAATTCTAAAAAAGTTTTAAAAAGTTTATTTTCATGAGATTTTACATGACAACTTAGTAAAATATTCTATTCAGTAAAGGCTACTATTTGTTTATTAAACTGGGTTTAAGGGCTAAATGCAAAACTTAAAATTACCTGATATATTTTCATTGAGCTGACAAGAAAATTCAAAGGTTGAATGCCTAAATATGACTGAAAAAATAGGCTTTCAACTGATACATTGCAGTAAAAAATATACAATATAATCATTATTATACCTGCAATCATACACGCACAATATTTAATCTACTATATTTATAGCGATATGTAATTTTATATTTGATATACATTCCCTTTTTCATAAATGTTCTTAAGATTATAGGAATAAATATTAACAAAATTCACCACATGACTGTTGTTTGTTTATCAAATTTTTATTACTTAAAGTGTTTTTTTAAGACAAAACCAATATGAAGAGTAGCTATTGACGTTGCAATAGAAAGCACTGATAGTCTGTTTGTTTCTCATTAGATGCTCTATGCAGGGTCAGATTAAGACCACAATGGACCTTACACCACCCATAATTTTGGGGCCCACCATATTAAAATTATATGAGATCTGAACAGTAAGTTTATTGTTAATATAGTTTATTGAAACATAAGCATAATGATAAGATATGTATAAATATTTAAAATAAAGACTTTTGTCGGTGTAGCCTAACGTGGGGGTACTAACCCCCATGCGATCAAGGCCACCACGAGGGAAAGAGAGAGAGAGAGATAGCAGTTTCTGAGAAGGTCGCCATGAGGGAAAGTTTGTTGAGGGAGAGAGTTTCAGTTTCTGGGAAGGTCGCCATGAGGGAAAGAGATGTAGAGAGTTAGAGAGTTTCTGAGACGATCATTTTTCCTCCGCAGGCTGCGGTGACGACGATGATTATGTCTCTCTGTCCGATTCGCCTCCGCGGGCTGCAGACGGCGATGATGATGATGGTGATGATGATGATGGTGATGATGTCTCATGTCCGATCTGCCGCTGATGTCTCTCTGTCCGATCTGCCGCTGATGTCTCTCTGTCCGCAATGACGACGACGATGATGATTTCTCTGTCTGGGTCTGTCGACTGGAGCCAAATTTCTCTGTGGAGGGAAATTCATTTTTGGACACAAGAGAGAAAAAGACGACAAAATCTACGTATATTAAAAGTTTACAATTTTTTATTTCCGTACCACGCAGGTCAATTTCTGGTCTGCGGATTTCGGCGAGGTACGGAAATTCTGTTGCATTGTCGTTGTTTAAAGGGGTCGGTCACTTTTCAAGGACTGCTACTTCTACTGCTACTGATACTGGCACTGCTACGAGGCAGGGACCCTCGCGATCCCCCCTGCCTCCGGACCCCAACTAACTCTACTGTTTTTTCTCTAGCCTTTACACACCTAATGGTCATAACTCCTTCCACTTTTCAAATTCCCAACGGTTTTTCGATAACCTGATACCCCTCTTGGTCATGTAGGCAGTTTGACACAGATTCCAAATCTGACCACGTTCCTATCCCCACTGGTCACTGGTAACCTGATCCTGTCTATTTCGCTACATCGGGACTTATTGTGAGAAACCTGTTCAATGATGCTTTCAAACATCATTGAGGAGGTGACATCATTTCAATTGACATCAAAACTAAAGCATTTAATCATTATTGAGCTATTCTTGAATGGAATTGGTTTTTGATCAATGATAGTTGGGAAAAGGAACGTTCACCATCACAGATTGTAAAGAATAGACGCAAGACAGTTGAAAGATTTGCAAACATTGACTTGACAACTGGATTATTTCTCAAGTGTTTTAACAGGATCTGAGGATCATGATCCAACTTCAAATGGGCCATCCATTCTTAGAAATTTACAAACATCTTCGCAGTCTGGCTCCAAATCATTGATATGTTTTTTCAGCAAGTTAGACACATCAACTTTCTGCTGCGGGGCATCATTCTCTTTTAAAGACTTGATGAATGCAAAATTATGAGATATTTGGTGATAAGCATGCAAACGGTGTGTTAAACTTGCTTGTAATTTGTCAATGATGACAAAAAAACTCTGTACATGGAATTGTTCTGCACCATGAAGATCTGCATCTGGTTCAGCAGAATTATCATCTTAACGTCTTCTTCAATTTCGCATATTTTTGTTCCAAAGAACGCATATGCATTTTCAAGAAGGCACATTTTCTCTTCCAAAATGTCGAACATCTTTTTTATTTAAATGGTTCTTCAGATGATTGAACTCCTTCTTGTTATTTGTGTTGTGAACACAACATTTCAGCTTATCCATTCTTTGGCCTTCTTCAGGTATAAAATCCAAGTGTGATGGGTTAATCAGAAGTTATGTTTAAAGGGGGGTAACCCTTATAGCACATGGCCAGGGTATTTCTGTGTCTTTGTCTTGTCGGGTTTAGGTTTGTTGACATTTTGATGTGAGCCGCCTCTTTGATTTTTCTCAGCTTCCAACATCGTTCTCTGTCAATAATCTGGACTTCCTCCCAAAGAGGAAGATGCTCGCCATTCTCTCTTCAGATGTGGTCAGCCATAGCAGATTTATCTATCTCGTCCCTGACCATAGCTTTCTTGTGTTCATCCAGTCTGACCATGAGGGGGCGGCCCGTTTCTCCGGTATAGACAATACCACATTTACAGGGGATGACATAAACACAGTTGTTCATCAGTTTGGGGTCCCGAGTAGGGGCAACCTTACTTAGCAGACCTCAGAGTGTGTGTGAACGTCTGAAAATGACTTTGATGTCAAAGTGTGTACATCTAATCAAATTCACATGGTTGAGGAAGACTTTTATGTCAGTGTGGTGGGGCCACAGTAGGAAAGTATCATCCACGTATCTGAGCCATAGAGATGGTTTCAGGGTAGATGAGCCTAGGGCCAGATCTTTGAAAAATTCTATGTAGATATTGGCAATAATAGGAGAAATTGACGAGACCATAGCCAAGCCGTCATCTTGTTGGAAAATGTCAGGACCGAGTTGAAAATGCATGGTACACACGCTGAGAGTTAACAACTCCATTAAGTTGTCAACGGTTATACTGGTTCGTTCCTCCAGGGTGCTGTCACCTTCTCGTAATATGAGTAGGGCCTCTTGGGTGAGGACCATGCCATATAGATTCACCACATTGAAGCTCACCATGAGTGATGAGGAGATGGGCACCCCCTTAATCAGATCCACAAAATGGGCTGAGTTCTTTACGCCTTCAAAAAGTATGTACACACTTCGACATCAAAGTCATTTTCAGATGTTCACACACACTCCGAGGTCTGCTAAATAAGGTTGGCCCTACTCAGGACACCAAACTGGTGAACAACTGTGTTTATGTCATCCCCTGTAAATGTGGTATTGTCTATATTGTTGACTAAATGCATTAGCCAGACAAGTGCAGATTTCAACCTGATGTGGCTTCCACTTTTCAACAAACCTAAACCCGACAAGACAAAGACACAGAAACACTCAGGCCATGTGCTATAAGGGTTACCCCCCTTTAAACATAACTTCTATTTAACCCATCACACTCAGATTTTACACCTGAAGAAGGCCGAAGAATGGATCAGCCGAAACGTTGTGTTCACAACACAAATAACAAGAAGGAGTTCAATCGTCCAAAGAACCATTTGAATATTATTGACCCTTCTCAAAACTATAGAAAATATCTCCTTTTTTATCTTCATTGTCTGCCATTTCATTCAACATTGTGTATATGTTGGAGTAATTGATGTGCAATGCTTTCATGGATTCAAAATGACAATGATACTGTTTTTAGGGTCAGAATTCAACCATTTTCGTTAAGTGCCAATCCCTTTGTAAGTGAATTCCAGCGCTTTGTTGATCCAGCTGAATAAACATATAATTCCTGTACCAGACCAAAGAAATTGCAAGCATTCGGGAAGCAGTTCACACTGGCAATACCAGATTTAAAGAATGTGCTGCACATGGAATGTAATGTCCTAATAGATTGATTTATTGCTTGAAGACCTGCATATTTACCTGACAGATTTGCAGTGTTATCATAACATTGACCTCTGTAATCATCTAGAGAAAGCATCAACAAGAGTTTTGAAAACGTCTTGCTGAAGACTTGTACCTGCATGACTAGGAATTGGAAAAAATGTCAGGAACCTCTCAATAGGATATCTGCTTTTATTGATATATCGTACAATGAAAGTCAACTGATCTATGTGGCTGATATCAGGTGTTGAATCAACACCTATAGAAAAATATTTAGCAGCATCAATTTCTTTGCATATAGTGGACAAGACCTCTTCTCTTATTTGTTCAATAAGTTCATCACATATTGTTGAAGAAAGATAACTTGCTGTCCCACGCACTTTGTTTCCATAACGAGAGATATACTCTGCAAGAAATTAATCAAACTTTGCTATCAATTCCAAAATTCCTATATAGTTTCCATTATAAGAGGATCCAAATGTTTTATCATCTCCTCAAAATGCTAATCCACGTTGAGCCAAAACCTTTATGACCTCAATAACCTCCTGATGGAGTACTGCTTGCCAATAGTTCTTTTCTTTATTCAGCTGGTTACATAGCTCATCCACGATACATCCTTTGTTCTTAGATCGTATTAACCAGGAATGAACAGAGAGCCTACATTCTGCACTGTTTTCATGAGATTTGAGCATCTTGCTACAGTTACTCCAGTCTTTGAAACCACTAGTGGCAAACTGTGAAAGGGATCTTGAGAAATTGTTGAAGTAACGCAGAAAAAGAAATTTCAAAATTTTAAAACTTCATAATTAGACAATGTAAAAGATGTAAGAAATATGCAATAAATTATAAAGACAGTAATAACAGTTATTTACAAATGTTAAAATAAGACAACTCATAGTATAAACTATAAAATAACATTTTTATTCACATGCTAAATGTATTAAGTAATTATTTTATTTATGATTGATCTTTTTCACAAAGGAACTATTGTTAAATTTCTATATTGCGATTTATTTGTGGACCCATGGCATAATTTGCGTATAGGCTAATCTGGCTCTAGCTCTATAGTTGTTTCCTAATGCCCGACTTGGCTTAGACTAAGTAAATTCACAATATAAAATAAAGAAGAAAACTGAGTTATGAGTATCGGCTAAAAGTGTTGTATAGTGGGGTAAATGTCCTGGTGCCAGGAAAGAAAGGAAGGATTCGAAGACTGGTTGTAAAAATATGAGACATATTTTTATTTCTTAGCATACATCTTTGTCAGCTGGAGAGTGAAGAGAGGGAGAGAGATAAGGAGAACCATCAGTCTGTCCCCAACAGGGACAGCAGTCTTGTGCCTTCAGGCTCTGCTGATGTCTGTCTCTTCTGAGTTTTCTGTCCGGGCCTGCTCTCTGTTCGGGTCTGCTTTATAGGTTTCTCGAATGCCCACGCAGGTGTCACATACTGTTTATTGGACACCCACGCATATGTCCTATTAAAATGATTTTTGTAGTGATCAGCCACAAACTAAAAAATTATCAATCCAGATCTAAAATATCTGTTCAGTGGCACTGTGGTATATGAATTTATCCAAGTGGAGATCAGCATAGTTTGGATTCACCTAAATTATCTGTGAGGCCAATGTTTCAGGTTATAACTGAGAGTGGGCATCTTGTAAACTGAGAGCTATCTGGCAGATGATAGACACAGCTTTACTATCATTATTGTTTTTAAAACGGCTTTCTGCTTCGCATTTTCTCCACTTTGCTTCTTCATTCTGCCCACTTACAAATGGACGGTTTCATATTTAACCTTTAATAAACATTAGAAGGTTTCATATTATGACAGAGTAGAAAAAAGTAGTCAATGAAAAATATGATTTTTAAAATTGGAATTTTTAACTAATTTTAAGATTTTACTAAATGGAACTCAAGCATAGGTTGAAAGTTTCATTCATTTCTTGAGGATTTTGTGTTATATATGACTCATAGAGTGGTCATGCTTCAAAAAAATTGTATCTTTAAAAATAACGAAAATATCATCTTTTAAAAAATTGGGCACTTATCATGCGTGGCTACTCAAATAAAAACTATTAAACATATTGTTATAATAAAGCTATTCTTATCACTTCAAATCATTCATTAACTCTCAGAAAACGAGGTATTTTTCTTATACCAATAAAATCCATAATTCTTATATTTAACTTACATAGAGAGAATGACCTGATAGAAACATAGGGAAAATGTTATAGTTATTTACTAAGCCTGTCTTAGTTTTGGCACAAGGCAACAAGTATGGGGTACTTAGTGAGGATCAAACTCACTACTAATGATGTAAGAGACCAAATTGCTAACCATTACACCTCGACAAGGTCATTCATTTAACCTATAACTTCCTGTGTCCTGCCACTGTTGCTTCTTTCCCATAAAGGTTTTGAGGAAGGAGGGACAAATGGGTGGTCATGTAAAAATGTGTGTAACACCCTTTTTTTAACAGAAAGTGATTCAATTTAGAACAGGTCTGGTTAGTCACTCAATAGAAACTGTCAAATGATCAATGTCTTTTGGCAGCATGCCATGTTGGGGGGGTCGTTAAAAAATTGGAAAACGGGGTGATCAATGAATAAGTTACTTCTCTCACCTTTTGTTGGGCAGTGATCACTAAAAAGTCTGAATTTTCAAAAAAACAAGTGGACACAAACTAAGTGATCAATTTAGCATAAACATACATTGTAAATTGAAACCCCACTAAAAATTTATTTAGGGGAGAGTTTAATAAAAACTAAAAATAAATGTTCTTTCTAGACATAATAGGGAGAAAATGTTGAAATTTTCAGCCCTCTAGCTCCATTGGTGCGGCCTGTATGCATGATACATACATACATAGCTAGCCAGCTGGACCAACTCAAAAACTGAAGAAACCTATTTTGACAGTTTTGATTGACAGTTTCTAATGCTATTACTGCTGTAATTAGGCTACTTGGTAAACATACTGAAACCAAGTGTGATGAAAGTTGAAGTTGATTTTTCATTTGAGGAACAGAAAGTCTCATTGGAGACAAAAAGTAATGAAGAAATATCTGAGCTGGTGCCAGAAGATATTAAAAAAGGTATTTTAAAGAATTTAAATACTGATTACATTATATTGTAAATATTAAAGATTTAAAGAACAGGTCTGGTTAGTCACTCAATAGAAACCGTCACAGGTCTGGTTAGTCACTCAATAGAAACCGACACAAAAAGTGGAAAAAGGGGTCATCAATGAATAAGTTTCTTCTCTTGCCTTTTGTTGGGCAGTGATCACTAAAAGAGTCCGAATTTTCAAAAAACAAATGTGCATACTGTCAGGCACAAACTAAGGGATCAATTTAGCATAAACTCACATTGTAAATTGAACCCCCCACTAAAAACCTATTTAGGTGGGGGGAGATTTAAAAAAAAAGAAGTTTTTGTTTTATAGATTATGGAAAATACTCTAAATTGGTGGTTTTGAAACTGGAGTCCGTGGACACCTAGGTGTCCGTCAGATAATCCTTGGGGGTCCGCAGCAGTGTCCCTCTGAACCTGACACTGCAAATCTTGTGGCAGAGAAACAACATCAGCCATTGCACAGCTATCAAAAAACATAATTATTGTACACAGGCCTGTATGATATATTAGAATTCAAATATATGTAATCAGTTTAGAATAAATATGATTTTTAAAGGTAAAAAATTGTTTATT
>VCCN01004192.1:119211-129823 GCA_006491835.1 Architeuthis dux | reverse complement strand
GCATGACCAAGAGCAGATATAAGGGGTAGATTAAAATGGTTAAAAGCAGTTGGGGTCGGGAGGCAGTTGGGGTCGAGACCTGAGAGGGCGTCAGGGTGGGGGTGAAAGCCGGTTAGAAGCAGTGACCAGTTGGAGATTTGAATCGGGAGCAACAGGTCCGAGACGAAATGGCTTCTTTCACCCGGCTGGGTGAAAGAGGCAGTTACCAGCTTGATTTTCGTAGTAGTAGCAGCTAAAAAGTGAACAACTCTTTTAGAAACCCGAATGCAACAGAATTTCCGTACCTCGATGAAATCTGCAGACCAGCCCAGAAATTGACCTGCATATGCGGAAATAAAACCCTAGATTTAAATTTGAAGATCCGTGAACTTTGTCGTCTTTTCTCTCCACACACATGGGAGAGTTTTTGTCCGAAATGATTTTCCCTCCACAGAGAGATCAGCAGACCCGGACAGAGAATCATCATCATCATCATCGCAGCCCGCGGCCCCGGAAGAAATGATCATCTCTCTCTCTCTTTCTCTGAATCATTATCTCTGATCCTCTATCTCTCAACGTCTCTTTCCCTCACGGCGACCAGAGAAGAAGAAGTACAGATCGCTGACTATACTACACAAATTCACTGGTCTGACTAAATGAATATTTGACTTGAATAATATTTCACATGTTCTAGTTTTAAATGTTTGAATTCTACTTATGCTTTTAAAATATCCTACCAAATCTTTATTAATTCTAAGACACCAACTACAATTCCCTTTAGCGCTATTCTGTTCCCCTCCCTTACTGACCTCATAAAAGACCTAGACAACAGAACAATTTTGAATAGCAAAGCGAGCACTAACTTGAATGTGCAAGTCAGGACAATTAGCTTACGCAAAAGTTAAAAACCATCCAACTGAGTTATGTTATCCTAAGTGCAACCAGAAATAAGAGATAAAAGGATAAATTCCCTGGCTAACAAGAAGGATCAGAGGGACTTAAAGTAAGTTAAAACTCGCAACAGCAGTCTATTAATTTTCATTTTCTCATACTATTATTATTAATATCAACACTATAAATATTAGTTCATATATAGAGATGAGTAGTTATTAATATTTTACTGGAACCATGTAGCCCAGTTCAACCTGTAATATGGGGCTTGAAGTGGAGACAAGCACCACCTAGCCCACCTATTGCACAGACCCCCTGCCAACACTTCATGGGCGAGCACAGCAGGGTATGGCCTAACATTACCCACAGTTCGCACAATCAATAATATAACAGCCATTCCTGCTGGGACAGCGGATGTAAATCAAGGCCCAGCCACATCACTTGCTTTGGGTGGGGGTGATGTGCTACAAGGGCGACTACCCAAACACAATACCAAGAACATCTCCAAGAACACAACACTATACATTGGCACCCACAACGTCAAAACGCTCTTTACAGTCATACACCTAACTGATCTTGAAAATGAAATCAAAAACATTAAATGGGACATTATCAGTATTAGCGAAATGAGATGAACCAGAGAAGAACTAATTGAACTAAAGAGCAAACATCATCTTTACAGCTACGGAAAAGAAAAAGCAAAACAAAGCGGAGTTGACTTTCTTATTCATAAAGAATTCAAAGACCACACTGTAGGATTCAAAGCTATCTCAGATTGCATAGTCAGTGTCATCGTACAGCTCTCAAAGAGGTACAAACTGAACATCATTCAAGTCTATGCTCCCACTTCATAGTCAACCAAGGAAGAGATAGACAACTCCTATGATGACTTGAACTCCATACTTCAAGATACTAAAAAATACTTCAACATCATTATGGGAGACTTCAGCGCTCAGGTAAGACAAGGTAATGAAAGTTGCGTTGGTAAGTTCTGGTACAAAATACAGAACGAAAGAGGTGAAGACCTTGTTAACTTTACAACAACAAACGGGTTCAAAATCATCTATTTAACTGATGCTTAATGCAGAAGTCCCAGAAGTTTGGAACACTACAATCATAATACTGTTATATAAAAAAGGGAACCCGAAAGATCTAAAAATAACTACAGACCATCTACAAACATTTTACCAAAGTGATCACTAACCAAATCACCAAAATGCTAGATGAAAACGAACCACGGGAACAGGCTGGCTTCAGAAGAAGCTACTTGACCATTGACCATCTCCATTCGGTCAATCAACTAAAAGAGAAAGCAAGCAGAATACAAACTGCCAATCGCTGTAGCATTTGTTGACTTCAATAGACCTTTGACTCAGTGGAAATCCCCAAAGTCATTGATGCTATCATACAACAAGGTGTAGACCCAGTATATGTTAGAGTTTTACAATATATCTACTGACACAGCATTTCCTTTATCAGGCTACATAAAGACTGAGCCTTTTCAGCTTGAACAAGGGGTAAGACAGGGCAATACCAGCTCACCCAAACTTTTCACAGCCTGCCTCGAGATGATCTTCTGGAACTTAGATTGGCAAATAAAGGAATCAGACTAGATGACGAATACCTAAGTAACCCCAGATGTGCTGATGACATCATTGTCCTTTTTGCTGAGAACCTTCACGATCTCCAAATAATGCTGACAAAATGAAGGAAGAAAGCAAGAAAGTTGGTCTTCACATGAACTTCAGTAAAACAAATGTCATGTGCAACAAACATATGGAGGACATTAAAATCAAAAACGCAGAGCTAAAGAAAGTGAACCACTCCATCTACCTGGGACAATGAATCTCCATGAAATCCTCAAAAGAAGAAGAAATCAATCGAAGAATCACTCTAGATTGGTAAGCTTTCAGTAGAGGAAGCTCAACTTTCAAAAACAAGAAATTCCCATTAGTTCTAAAAAGAAAAGCATACAACCAATGCATCCAATAGTTACACATGTAGCTGAAACATGGAACCTAACCAAAAGATTGGCCTTCAAACTGAAAACCATACAATGTGCACAGAAGAGAATCATGCTCAACATCACATGGAGAGATCACAAGGCAGCACATTATATTAGAGAACAAACGGGGGTCAGAGATATCATAAAAACATTAGAAAACTCAAATGGCAATGGGTTGGTCATGTTGCAAGAATGTCAGACAACCGCTGGACATCATGACTTACAATGTGGATCCCCAGAAACTGTTGCCAGCAAAAAATAAGATGGCATGACGAACTAGACAAGTTCAGAAAGTATTGGCTCCGCAAGGCCCATGATAGAGAGGTCTGGCAAATCTTGGGGAAGGTCTATGTCCAACGACAGATGCTAAAAGGCTGATAATGATGATACGGTACTCTTTCCAATGAAGTAAAAAGTCAATAGATTATAGATTTTCCAAACCCACTAACCTGAGAGATGCAGTCTTATCAGTCCTACTAAACTATTATTTTATGTAGATAATTTAGAGTGATATTTCCTAAGCATAGTTTCAGCTTACCCTGGCATTATTCCTAAGCATAGCTCAGTTTGGCATAAAGGCCTCATGGTGCCTATCTTGAAAATCGTCGATCTAACTCCTAGCTTTAAACGAAACCTAAACCATGCTGAACAAACGTTCACGTAATCTGCACTTAATTTTGCTGGTGCTGAAGGAAGAAAGGTTTTTATAGCAATTACTGATCATGTGCCTGGAAAAATAGATTTATCAATCATCATTGTCTCTACGAAGGGAAAAATATATAAAGAAAAAGAAGACGGAATGGTTGAAGTACATGTGAACTAGGTGCAATATTAGACTTTCCTCAGTAGACTTCACAGTTATTTCTATCATGTAGTAAAGGTTGCCATAATTTGAATGAAACAAGGACTAGCAGCTTTAATAGTATATTATTTCACCCTGACCAGGAGTACAGAAACAGTAGCAACAGTAGTAAAATTAACAAAGAGAAGGAGGTAGCTGACATGAGCTGTTCTTTTTTCTAGACTTCCAAGCCTGCACCCAGATCAATAATTGTTATGTGCCAATATACATCCGGTAGTAGACAGATTTACTTTAGTATCACCACCACCACCCAAACAACACAAACTCAATTTTATATCGACTATTATTCATAATAAAAGCACTTAACTACACTTCAAATAATTGCTTTGCCTTTTCAAAGTGAACTTTATCTGCTAACAAACAAAATTGTTATGAATTTTTTAATGTAATTAATTAGCACCCAAGAAAAATACCACTCCATTCTATATTTATTTATTTTTTTAAATGACAAAAAAAAGAAAGAGCTTTTTATGTTGGTTGGGTAGCAAGCAGATAAGTGTCTGTGAAAAAACAGTGAACGAATTAATCATCTAGTGTTGCCATTAGTCTCTCTAGACAAGAGTGCTTCATTGATAATTTTATTATTATACCTGTTTTTTCCATGTTGAATACAACGCATAATGACCAACATTTCCTATCAACGTACTGCTGCAGTGTCAGTTTTTTGAATACGTATGACACGACGTAATCAATGGCGTAGATAGAGATTGGGAGGGCTTGGCTCCTTGAGGGACCCACTCCAGCATTCAAACTGGAAAACAACCCCAAAGGCTAAATTATTATTTATGCAATTCATGTACAAATATATCTTTGTTATTGTAGACATGTCAGTAGAAATGCGGTAGGTGAATTATAATTTAAGGCTTTTGGGGACACGGGCATTTTTAATAGCCCCTCTGGACGTAATATACTTTCGAAGGACTAAAAAATCGAAAAGGCTTCGTGATTCTATCTCAGGTGCAGGTTTAGTGAAGCCCATTATAACAGTCTCGACTAGAACAGAAAGAATTCTTATTCTGACGTTTAGTCTCTTCTCTTGCATAAAATCACTGATATACTGCTAATATTGAGATTTGGGCACAAATTCTAGTACTATTACTACTAACTCAACAAGTGAAACAAGGTGATTTTTTAATTAATATCGTCATATATCGCAAATTTTATAAGTAGGGGTGACTGGCCGCTGTGGGAAACACAATACATTTGTTCAAACGTTTCATGCTCATCCTCTCTCTTCTTCCATGACCGACCGACTGATTACAAAAATAGCTCATCATACTTTTTACGGAATGAGCAACGGCATCTGCTCCTTAAAATGTCAGTAGTAGTAGTACGGCGATTACTCTTTCCAGCTACGAATAATTAGCTATTTATTTGTAGGAGTAGTAGTATTACAATAGCTCTTGTCTGTGGACTCAAGAGCAACATGTACTATTTTGTTTGCATTTACAGTTTAACAATTAGTGCTATCAAAACCGCCGTGCGGTAGTGGTTAGCAAGCTTAGTCTCGCAGACTGAAATCTTCGATCCTCCCTAGGCGCCCACACATGTGGCCTTGTGTCGTACTAAAATAAGCTTAGTGGTACTACTAGTAGTAATCAATAATATTAATCAAAACCAACCAACCAATATCGTTGTTTATCGACCACTCAAACCAAACACCACCTGCATCTAAAAATGAATACCCCCACAAAAAAAATTGGACAAGCTACGTGAATAAAACTGACCCGAGGTCTTGGTTCCCACTACCTAGCTTCTTTAACAAAACAACCAAAAAACGTGCTATTTACGCTGCCTTTTCAACAGTTTCTTTGTCAATGCTGCACCAATCCACCAAAGTGAATTGGGATATGATTACATTGCGACAAAAATCACTCAATAAAACCAGTGAAATCGAGAGAAAATATAAATAAATTAAAAATTAAACGAAAGCTCTTTTATCATCGTTTTATTGTGAGGGACAAAATATTTTTTTCTTGTATGCGTATGATCTGTTGAGTTGATCTTTGTGACTATTTTTTTAAAAACTTGCTTCTTTCAAAGTTAAATTTACATTAAAATACACTTCATTTTGAATTATTGAAAAATATTTTAAATTGCATATAATTATATTTTCATTAAAATTAAAAGTTATGATTAGTGTTGTTTATTTGACACATGTTTTTGGAAGGAAAACATGCGTTATGATATTATTATTTTTTATGCTACACAATTTATGGCTTTTTTTAAGACAAACCTTTTAACTTGAAATAAAAAGCTACTGCCTTTATGCTCAAGAAGAATTCAAATTATGTGTACACTCGCAGGCTAAGATTTTTAGGCTTATGAATAGAGTGAGTAGAGTAGGTAAGCCAATTTAAGTTACTGCACAGAAAAGAGAGACCATAGATCATGAGTCTTTTCAAAAGATCACCTGATTCTGTGTATGGATTTGGATGACTCAGAAAAGCTCACTCTCGTTTATACATTGTTGAGTAAATGAAAAAATTATAATTGTAGAGAAAAACAACGATAATTCGTTGCAATCGAAATAAATTTCTACAACTTTAGATTACATTAATTTATTTATTCATCAGTTCAGTTTTCTAGACAATCCCCCTCCCCCAGTACGACATGTCAAGTTATCAACAGCTCGTGGTTTCTTGTTGGTTTGGTTTGTTTATATGACATTATTTGACTAGTTGTCGACGCCCAGCTCTTCCCTGGTTGTTAATTTTAACACGTTTTGTTTCCATGAAGTTATGAACCCTTTATGATAAATATCTCGTTGATTTGCGCTTAGGTACATTTGTTTTGTTTGCTATGTTTATTTATTTAAATAACTACCATCATTTCATTTATTCACATAAAGAAATTCAACTTTTTTAACACGCAGTGGAATTTGAATTCTCCCAACCACAAGACTTTCTTCCAAATGCATTAGTAGATAAAGGGTAAATTCTATTTGAAAGACAGCAATATCAATGTCAGCAGTCCTGAATCCAGTCATTAAAAATATTAAACTAGATTGGCCTGAAAAAATATCGTGTTTCTTTTATGATTTTCACATTTATTTAAAAAATTTATTTTTTGCTAAAATCACAATGTAAATAAATAAACTCTACAGACAGAGGAAAGTCCATAACATTGCTGTTATACTCTGTTACTGTTATTATCAGCTAAAACAATGTTATGTGATTGGTGCAATGCAACGGTGAGCCGTTAATCTATATCAGGGCTGCCTCAGAAATTTAAGAAAAGTATCAAATCGTTCATAAAAGTACCAAACAAAGACCTCAAGAAATTAATCAAATTAACTGAAAAAACTGCTTCATTTTCATCTTTATTTTCATTTCAATCAATTTTTCTTACATCCTTTTTAACAGTTTCTTCACACGGCTTCCACTGTGCACATCTGCTGTCTGCAAGTAGTCCTTTTGTGTACATGTAGATTTCAAAGGAAATTGCTAAAATGTACCAAATTTCACCAGTATAGTACGAAACATACCGAAAGAAATCAACAGTACCAATTTGGTACGAACGTACCAAAAGTGTCAGCCCTGAATAATCTCTTTTTACTGACGGATGAGAGACCAGGCTTCTCAATTCGATTGGAGTTATCTCCTCTTTCTATCAATCAATCCTCATTCTATCAATCAATATGGAGATTCCCAAACTGTTCCGATTTGTGCTTGTGTTTTCTTTCATAATTTTTTGTTTGCAAAGCTTTATACAAGCAAATTTGATCAATAATGAGGTTTGTATATACTATTTTCCGTTGTTGTTTTTGTATCATTTATCTATGATCTATTTCAGAACATTTATTCCTTTTATGAGGAGTGTTTCGTGTTTTTTGTTGTTAGTTTTTAATTTGTCAGTTGATCACAAGTTTTTTGTTTACATGAAATTTTAATGTTTTACTTTTTCTTTTTTATTGTTTCTCTAGTATTAATTGTAATCATTTTGCCAGATTTATCACCAAAACAGTACATTATCTTTTTTACGATATCAGAACACTATTTAATTTTCTGGTTGTAATTTTTTTAAAAACAAAACTTATTGATGTTTGTTTTCAAAAAATAAAGTATTGTTTTCTTTTCTTTTATTCTTTGTCATTATTTAAATCATTGATTCTGGTATATTTGCTTGAAAACTTGTTTTGGAAATTATACACCACAAGAAAGTTTTAGTCTATTGTTTACAAAACTTTGTTCAAACAAAACAACAAATTAAATCAAAGACTAATTAATTTATAGCTAACTATATGGGCAAATCTAATTTATTTATTGTTCAATAATGTAGTGTACTGTACGACTATAGTTTAATATATAATTTGATTTTTTTGTTTATTTACTTCTAATTCATAAAACATAATTTGTAATGTATTACTAGAGAAAAAAACTCCAGGTTTTCAAAACATTTTCTCTTTAATTCAGTGGTTCTTGACCTTTTTACCACCACGCCCCCTTTAGTTGTTGGACTTTGCCCCCCCCCCATCTTTAATCAAATGATTAATTTGAAATGGGTACTGCAAAAAAACATAAATTTTAGTATTTTATGTTCGTCACAATATTATGCAAACACCTGTTATTTACAGCTAACTAAATGGGCAAATCTAATTTGTTCAATGTAATGTAATATATACGACTATAATTTAATTAAAAAAACATTTGTAATGTATTTCTAGAGAACAAAAAAGTGGTTCTTGCACCCACCCCTTGTTTAAAACTACTGATTTAAAAAAATCACCTTGATGTTTCATTTAGTTTGTAAACTTTTTTCAATGCTAGGATTTAATCATGACACTTTTCAGATCTACTAAAAAGCTTCTTTTTTTTCTTTTGTATCTGATAGACTTTTTTGTAGCGAATTTCTTGAATGGAATAATTTTCTACTCATTAAGGGTTAATTCTCCCCCCCCCCCAACCTAAAACTAATTTATGAAATTTAGTGCTTCTAAAACAACTCGCATATTTACTCTCCTCTCCAATATTGCATCACAATAGATGTTTCTTATATTAAGAACACCATATTAATTGCAATAAAAGATGTATCAAATATCTTTTCATTTGTTGAAGAATGAAGATAGATCTGAGCCTTCCTGTCCATTTTAGTTTCATATAATATTCATATATATTCATTATATATTGTTTTGTTATTATTCCTCTACTAACAAATTTACTTTTGTATTATTGCTGATCTATAATTGTCTCCATTACACTGCATTTTAATACATTTTACAGTACAGACTGCCAGACAATACCATTTGAAAAAAGTTGTTTTTTACCATTTGGATACTCTGAATTCAATAAAAACAAGACTGTCCAATTAGGAAAATGCTTTTTAATTTTAAAAAACACCAAGTTAAAAAGCATTTCTCTAATTGAACAATCTTTTGTTTATAGAATCCCTCAATTTAGCTTTGAATATCACATATTCTTAAACTTTGTCCACTTGTTCTTGTCTACCCAGAATAGCTTTACCCTTATTGATATGTGTTAACAATTAAATCTAAGGATTTAGTAACTCAGTGATGATGATTGTACTCCCTAGAGAACCATCTTGATAATCTTTCAGTTAACCCTGAAAATAATTTTTTAATGAGCACAAATAAATGTGCACTATTTAATTGAAACGGGTCCAGGTATGTTGGAGAAAAAGCATTGTAAATAGAAGAATTTAATTTCAACATTTTGTCAGTTTTAAAAAGATATCAAATTTTTGTAGGTATAGCATTTTGTAAAGAAAATAGGTAATAGAAAAATTATAAATAAAATTTTAAAAGAAATTTTTAAAAATTGATGTATTACTGCTTGAATAGATTCAAACAAATTGTTTCTGTTTTTAAAAATAATTCTTCATAAAAGAGCAACAATAATCATATTGTTCTCAGGTTGATATAAATAGAATAAACATTGAAATACTAACAAAACCAACTATTCTTTTTTTCTTTTAATCACACATTGGTTATATAGGATTTTTTCTGAATTACTTTCATTCTCTGTTTTAAAATTATCTGGTGGGCATTTAAAAAATATACTCATGTTTATTATTATTATTATTATTATTCTCTCTCTCATTAGGTCAAAAACTATACATTTGGCATTGACTATAATGGCAACACATTTATTAAAGATGGCAAACCATTTCATTATGTATCTGGCAGTATGCATTACTTCAGGACCCCCAAGTATTATTGGAGAGACAGACTTCAAAAGATGTATGCTGCTGGGTTGAATGCTGTACAAACGTAAGTTGAAAAACTACTCTTTAGATTTTAGTACTATTTGAGTATCACATATTTTGCACAATGACCAGCAGATGAAATGATGTTGGTATTTACTGGCCAATAAAGACATTTAGTATTAATTCCCTGGAAAAACTCTTGTTTCTTGAAGTTTATTCGCATATAGATGCAAGAGGACAAATTTGATTCAAGCTGAAGGCAGAGCTGCTTTACCTGTGAGCCACACCTACAATCAATCATTTTTTTTCCCTTCCCCACAGAGGTAGCTACTGTAAATAGTGGGATTAACTTATTGGGTCAAAAGAGTAATTCTATTTGTTGGTTAAGTGCATCAAGTAACCAGCCATTTTTTTAAAAATTCATTTTATTAAAATTCCAAACTAAAACTCTAAAAAATTCATTTAAAAAGAAAGTGTTAGCTCTTACAGTGTCCAAATCGCGTGATCAAATCTCGACAACTCTAATGGGACCCTGGAGCATGTTTTTCACATTTTAAAATAAAAATGATAATGTGAAGTATGCATTCACGCTCTCCCTGATAATAATGATGTGATTTCCATGTATCTATCCATCTAAATAATCCTAAAAGTCTGATTCTGTTTATCTGAGTAGACAAATATGGTGCATTGTAGCCAGTGTTATAGAATCA
>VCCN01004192.1:102155-116466 GCA_006491835.1 Architeuthis dux | reverse complement strand
ACTTAGAGGTCACATACAGATAAACAGAATCAGACTTTTAGGATTATTGAGATGGATAGATACATGGAAATCACATCATTATTATCAGGGAGAGCGTGAATGCATATTTCACATTATCATTTTTATTTTAAAATGTGAAAAACATGCTTCAGGGTCCCATTAGAAACCACAGAAAATTTGGTGTCCATATCCATGACTGTTCTTGAGTTTTGCTAACACAGATGGACAGATATTTGGCGAATTAAAGTAATAGAAAGTTTTTTATGTAAGGTCGAACACAGCCAGACACAAAATAATGAACCAATCTAGCACAGACATATATTGTAAATTGAAACCACTTCTTTGCGGTCCGGTTTTTCAACAATCTTGCTAAAGACTTGCTCCAGGATCCATTTAGTGACCACAAAAATTTGGTGGACATTATTGATTTTTGCTAACACAGGTGGACAGACATTTGGTGAATTATAGTAAGATGATGAATGTGAAAACTGAATACATTATCTACACAGTGATAGTCCAAATATCAAAACATTTATAAGTTACAAAAAGAAAAAAAAACTTACATTTTCTCTGGGTTATTCAGCTAGTATGATCATAGTGTGATTCTTTTCTGTTTGTTTCTCTATCCATAACATGGACTCAACAACTTTGTTTTGGTTACATGTCCTCATGTTAGGATTATTATTAATAATATAGAATATATATTAGGGTGGCCCTTATTTTGCAACTATTTCTCTCACTCCCACCTCCTGTTATTCTCCTCCTCTTACCACCATATCTTCTCATGTGTCTCCCGTTGATTATCAATTCTTTAGCTTTACTTAATTTCAAGGTCACTGAGCATACCGTAAAGGGGGAAAAACTTTCTGGGTTGTCTCATTTCAACTAACATGGAACACTTTCAGGGGGCACCCGTTTTTCAAGCTGCAAAATAATGATCACCCTAATATATATTCTTAGTATTTTAGTATATGTACTGCAAATAGATTTGATGAGTGCCGTAATTAACATTAACATTATATACCTAAATACATATAATCAACATCTTGCTCAGAAATTGCAAGAGTAAACATGATTTATCATATAGTCGATTATTATACATATAGTCGATTACTAATTTTTATCTACAAATCGTTAACCCGGGTGAAATAATCAAATATTGTCGACAAATAGAATGTTATTCATTTACCTAAAATTCGAAGCAGACAAACAAAGGGAGAGTTTTGGTTACATCCGTACCACATCTCCATTAGTAAGAGGATTCTTACTGTCTTTTTTGTTTGTGCAATTTATCATTTGCCCTTCATCTGAAGAATAATCTACCAATTGCTTCATCTTTCCATAAAAAATCATGGAATTCCTTTATTAAGTCTTCTTTTTGTATTTGTATTTTATAATTACATATAAGGAGTTTAAAAGAAAGTGTGCATGTAGATTTTGTCCTTAATTCAGTACTTTTCAGTTGCTACAGTTTTCTTTTTAAAAAAATAAATATTCAAAACTGTTTGTATTATAGTAAAATAAATTATGAAACATTATGTGTTGGCACTTACAACTTGTAAAAATTTCACCCTTATATATCTATACTAATATTTGAGCCCTTTGTTTGTTTGTCCATGCCCCTTTCACGCTAAAACTACAAGTGTTATGATATGTGTTTCCGGACTAACTGACACCTGGATGGATGTGAAAGTGAAAACAGGATATTGATTGAAGTTGCAGGTGTTTCAACGTAGGCCTAACGGCATGATGTGGGGACCGGTGATTGACACCACGTAGGCATTGGAGAAACCTATAAAGCAGACCCAAATAGAAAACTCGGGGAGACAGAAATCTCGACACTCAAGGAAGAGACAGACATCCATTAAGGCCCGAGGCCCGAGACCGCTGTCCCCCTTGGGGACAGACTGGCGGTTCTCCTTATCATCACTCTTCACTTTCCGGCCGACAAAGATGTATGTTGTGTAATAAAAATATTTATGTGAGGGTCACAGAGAGAAGAGGAAGAAAAAGAACGAATCACCAGACGTATAAATGAAAGATTAATTTGAAAGGGAACGAAAAAAAAAGTTTCTATCCAAGTCCAGGACACCCCACTATACAACACAAGGACCATTGACCTAATATTTGGCATGGGAAATCAAAATCAATCGACTTCTCACATAGGCTAACCTTGGAGGTCATTTGAGATCACCAGAGATCATTCTCTAGCCAATCTTCGGTTCTAAATATCAGAAACAAATAATTTTTATACCAATAAAATCAATTCTTGAACAAGTTTTGGTGTCTTTTGGTTATATATCGCTTTTTTTTTTGCAAGCAGTAAAAATACACGGTCTAAGTCTGTGGATGTTTTTCTTTCTCCCTCTACCACTTCTCTTTTCTCATTGACAAATTTTACCCTAGAAGTTTAAGATTTAGGTCTGTGTGAATAATATTTTTTCCATTTGTTGTGTTGGGTAAGAAGAAAGAAAGAACATATTTTTCAATGTGTTGTCTAATTTGAAGTTATGTTTTCCCCGGGCAATGCCAGGTATCGCTGCTAGTATGTGTGTGTGTGTATATATATATATATATATATTGATAGTCGGAGAAATATTTTAGGTAAATATATTTCCCGATCCGTAGGGCGGATATGTTCAGCGACGGTGTCCGAAAGAGTGCTCAATGCTTGTCTGAGGGGAGGAACCCTAAAAGTGGGCAGAGCAATAGATATTCAATGGAAGAAAGAAGACTGAACTCGATTCCCTTACAGTGATAGACTGTTTCACGTTTATTACGATTTTCAAACTGAATCGAAATACACTACCCGGGCCTTTTATTTCTAGGTGTCAAAATAATTCAGTAGACTGTGGTTTATTGGAGAATGCTCAATACCTGGGGTAGAGCAGTAATATAAATGATATTTCTTTATTGATCCACAAAACAAATACTAGTGAGAGCGTAAGTAAAGAACCACTACTAGAAAGAATAACTACGAAATAATGAAGCACTCAAAATGGAAATGTTAAATGATAATGGAAAAATAGTTAAACTTGTGGTGCAACAAAGTAGGAACATTGAAAATAAATAAGACTAAAATATAGGATAAGAATAAAAATAAAAGAATATAAAAAATAAGTTTAGGAAAAAAATATACCAGAATGAGTAAAATGAATAATTAAGAAATAATCAATAAGGAAGTAAATTGGTGTTAAAAGTATGATGAGTTGAATTCAACAACAGAGTATCCAAAAATGAATGTCAAATGATATTGAAAAAAATATTTAAGATGAGTAGAAATATGGAAGAGGAGTAGGAATAACAATCAGGGAATAACTAAGAATGAGGTAAATTAGTGAGTCGAAATTAAGATAATTAAGACCAAAAGAGAGAATCCGAAAAAGGACCAGGAAGAAACAATAAGGAGAGAAGAGTAAATAGATTAAGATGGGAGGATAAGAACATCAAACCAGGCATAGACAGGGTGGCACCATCATAGATAAGGGATTAAATAGTGTAATTGAGTGAAGTGAAGAGAATAGACAGGATAGATAAAAATAAAGTGAATAAATAGTGATATAATACAGATCATAATTAGATCAGAACTTTGTAAACTTGAGCTTTGTAATTATACCCAAGTTCCATCACTAGTTATCTTGACTATGTTCAATGGTAGACAGACGAGAGAATGAGGGCAAGGCATCTATATTATGTTCAACGATAAGCACAGAAGAGAGGATGAGGACAAGGCATCTTTATGGACTACTCACTTAAATGCTGCCTTAAGCTCAAAAAAAGTGTTATCAGAATATGATGTATGGTAAAACAAAAAAATTTCCTCAAAAAGTGTTATCAAAATAAACATTGTCTTATGAAGTCACAACATTCTATTATGACGTCACAGTCACTGGCCACAAAATAAGTATCTAGTTCAGCATTATAGTTATATCATAAATTGAACCTCCCACCCCTTCCTAAAACATAATATAATGGTTGAAAATCACCCGGATTTGTTTTATTCTACAAGTTAGAGCATTTGGAAGGTGACAAATCTCTACCTACCATGTGCCATTTTTGCTAGGTTAGGGTAACATACATACTATTATTATTATATAGATGTTCAATGGTGGGCAGAGAAAAGAGGATAGGGGCAATGCATCTTTATTGACCACATTCAGTGAAGAGAGGATGGGGGCAAAGCATCTTTATTGACCATGTTCAGTGGTGGGCAGTGAAGAGGTGATGGCAGCAAAGCATCTTTATTGACCATGTTCAATGGTAGGCAGATGTAGTATAACTGGTTGCACATGTCAATATGTGAATGACATGCGGGTCGCGTGTGTTCAAAAATGCATAAGTGCATTTCTTTTCACTGATGAACGTCTCGTTCCAACTGTTTCTTTGTGAGAACTTTGTCCAGCATGGACCAACTGTTTCTTCCCTCCCACAGATTATTCTCTCCCGTGATTTTTGTTCAAGTCCCAGTCGATCATCCCACATGGAACAAGACTTTTATCAGCAAAAAGAAATGCATTTTTGGAGACACATGACCCGCATATCAACATGTGCAACTGGTTATACTATATGTCTTTATTTTGGTGCCGCGACCAGGATTTGAATAGATGGCGCACCCCTTGTGACCTTGGTCAGCCGTTTGACCCTTATTCTGATACCACTCCCATCAAGCACAAATCCTACTACTATCACCCCTAAACGCCAGTCTATTGTATCCAACGAAGACACAACCAGAGTTGATTTCATTACACAGAGAAGAGAGGATGAGGACAAAGCATCTTTATTCACTGTTGAAACATAATCCCAAAATGTCCTTTTCCTTAAATAAAGTCTGAAGTTTGTTTTCAGATTTTTGAATAATAGCATTGCTTTAATGTCAGTCAACTCGTAAGGCAAGTGTTTATTGTTGAACTACTTTTCCTCCTTCTTCATAAGAGAATAATAACAAACCTCACCAGCACAGTACTAGTGATTATGCTTTTGTTCTTTGACCTTCAGTTTATCAATAAGTACTTTTTTATCATTCATATAAAATTCATGTTTGCATTCTTGATTTTACAAGTATGAGACAATGCTCACAGAATAGAATTGTTTGCACTCAAAACTGTTGTGGTATCAGAAAGATTCAGGCTGGGCTTTGAATTTCATAGTGGGCTTCTTACACCTGCTAGAAGATCAGTGCCATCAACATTTATGTAAATAGAGGATCTGGAGTATCTTGGCAGTATTAATATTTAGTATAGTTTACTATCTCTTAGGCATCTTATGGGACACTTTCCCCCTGTACTTGTAAAATCCTCAATTTGCAAGAAATACATGCAACTATTAAATGTAATTATGTACAACTTTGACATTTCACAGGATAAGTAACATTCTAAATTGCTAACTTATTGCCCTGTTATAGTAAGATTGTGAAACTAGTGATTTTTGTGAATTCTTTTCATTTTCGACATTATCTTTATTGAACAATATATTTACCATTTGGTTCCACTATCTTCTGCCATCTTTCAGCCAACTTCATAATTCCATCCTCCCAGAACTTTTTATCTTTCTCACCAAAGAACTGCTCTAGATGCTTTTAGAAGTCTTTCAGAGAATTGAAATTTTTTTTTTGTAAATTCTGTAAAAACCAGAAAAAAATGGTTATCCAATATCTGGTGAATACATCAGATGAGTGAAAATTTCCCAGTCAAGTTGTAATGATGTTTGCCTGGTCACCAAAGAAATATGTGGTCTAGCATTATTCTGATGGAATATTATACCCTGATGCTTTTGTTGAGTGCTGCCTTCAATTGGTCTAATTGGAAGCAATCCTTGTTTGAATCAATTGTTTGGTTCTCTGGAAGGAACTCACAGTCGAGAACCCCCTTCCAATTCTACCATATACACATCTTTGAATTAAGATCGTACTTTGTTATGGTTAGTGGTGGTTCATTTGATTTGTGCCATGATCTTGTAAAGTATCTACTTTTCATCACCAATCAAAATTTCTTTCAAAAATAGAACATTTTTGTTATGTTTAAATAGCAAATCATACATGGAAATATGGTCCAGTCATTTTTTTTTTCATTGAACTTATGTGGAAGCCACATATCAAAGCAGCAAACATAACCAAGCTGGAGAAAATGATTTCCAATACTTGATTTGGATATTTTGAGTATTTCCTCCCACATTGTATAATGTTGATAATTCCCAAGTAATGACTTCATCTGATCGCTATCAGCCTCAACTGGTCTACTTGACCGTGGAACATTGTTCAGCGAGAAATCTCTAGCATGAAATTTTGGAAAACCACTTTTGACGCATTTGATCATTTAGAGTACCTTTTCCATAAACTGCACAAATCTATTTTTGCATTTGGGTCACATTTTTCCTTTCTTAACATAAAAAAGCATATTATGCCAAAAATTGTAACTTACACAATTTCTTTTTAAAAATGCGTTTAAAATCTTTTTAATGTAGTTAGTTAAAACTAAATGCCCCTAATGCCATCTAACAACAAAAACAGATTTAACTTTTTGGCCTTCTCTTTCAAGCTATTCTCTACAGAAGCATTCAATTTATGTACTTCTCACTCTCTATAGTACAAGTATAAATGGATTTATGTATATCCATCTATAACTATAGACATTTGTATTATATAAAAAATGTTGATATTCCACAAAATAACAAACTGTTGTGCCTCTCATCTTTCTTACTCATTTTCCTCATCTCTTGGATGACTCAGACACTTTGGAGTGTGCACAAATCTTTATACATATAACACAGCATTCTGCTTAAATTAGTATCAGGGTGTGGTGTTCCTTTTGAGCCATAACTGACACTAGCTGACTATACTTTTACTATTCTAGTCATTCAAATGGACTGAAGTTTGTACTGCCAAGTGGAGTTTTTTTTGTTTGTTTTGTTTTATTATTCTGACTCAAAAAATCAGGCTAAAACCCCTGTCTAATAAAACATGTCACAATATAATTTAATAATATACTGACTTCAACAAACTTTAATTTTTCTTAAAGAAGAAGGATTGAGAAACCAATTAAAACAAGTAACTAGCATTCCAAGGGAAATTATGAATCACAGCCACCCATATATGCTATGTTGGGGGTGATCAATTAAAAAGTTGGGCTGTGATCACTAAAAAATGTCTAAATTTTCAAAAAACAAGCAGTGACCAATTTGGCATAAGTTTACATTGAAAATTGAACCCCCCTCTAAAACCCTATTTTCCACAAACAAAAAAAAACTTTTTCCCTACTCATTGGGGAGAGTTTATGTACAAAATTTCAAGTTTCTACTAGGTTAGGGCTTGGCGAAGTCTGGATACATATATAGATAGGTACATATAAATGTATGAACACATGAATAACCTAAACCTTTGGTTAATTGTTGAAGGAGTATAACCCCTCCTAAAACCTTAAAAATGAATTTTCTCAAAACTGAGAATTCATGTGCTGACTTTTGGCATTAGTCCACTTAGACATGCAAACTACTATCAGTTTTAAATGGGGATTAGGGTTAAAGATAGAGTTAGAGTTTTTGCTCTTTGTATTTTTACTATCAGTTTTAAATGGGGATTATGGTTAAAGATAGAGTTAGAGTTTTTGCTCCAAGAAAAACATATTGTCAGGCTTGGGTTAGATATACAAAAATACTGCCAAACTGGCATAAGCACTGAGAGAAAGAGAAATTCACATCCACGGTTACCTATGACAAATGGAAAGTAAGGATGCAGCATTATAGCAAACCCATCTTATAAAACCTTTAAATATTTCTTTTCTCAAAACTGATTTAATTTAATTTGTTTCTAAACACTGGTGTATTGTTGCTTTCTCTGAATTCTTTGGTAATAAAAGTAGTTTTTTTTTTCATGTGGGCACGAATGCAAATGTAAATCGACAGATTTCTTTTAGCAAAAATCCATCTATAAATGTGTTCTGTAGGTAAATTGAGACCTGCTGATTTTGAATATGCCTTTGTTTTTCCTTTGTGATGCGTAATTATTGATTTATAAGAGTACAAAAACACATACACAACTACTTTATTATATACTAGGGGTGATCTAACCACACTGGTAAGCAAATGATATTTCATTAAATCAAATAAGGAGGGTGCGCTCGTGTGTACCCCCACCGCTCAGGTCAGCACACACTCCTGGGCAGACCTGCACACCTGTGTACCCCTCCTAAAAGCATAAAAAAAATTTCAAAACTGAGAATTCATGTGCTCAGTTAGCACGTCAAATAGTGCCCAAGCAAATGGATTCATCCTGAACAATCTTAAAATATTTACATTTCATCTGAAATAATCAAATTGTTTTCATTTTATTTGAGAATAGGGAGTTATTGTAAGAAATGGAAACATTTTTTAAGAAATTCAGACATCCTAAAAAATTATTTTTTTCTCTAGATTGTTGGGGTATATTGTATTTTAGCACATAAAATAAAAAAAGTGTTAATCAAAGCAATTATATCTTATTTACAGGCAGTTGTTTTAGTAGACAGAGAAACATTTTGTGAAAAAATGATAAAATGAACCAAGTAATTTATGTTAATTTTATTTAAACTTCAAATTTCTACCAGAAAATAATATTTTCTGTATTAACTGTAATGATTCAAGATGAATTGGTAAAAAATTATTAATAATTAGTTGATTTTTAATAATTGTAATTTAATTTTATTAATTAAGAATTTGTAATAATTCTATAGGTTGGTCTGAAAACGTAAAAAGGGAAAATACAATTAATGATCGTACATAACATGAAAATTGACTTTGTGTCAAAAGTTTGTAATATTTTCAGGCCTAAGTAAAAGAAAAGAAAAATTACCTGGCTGGGTGCCACCAGGTAATTATTCTTTTCTATTCTGTAATCTATCTGCTTTAAAATGATGTAACTTTTAAGAGGGAAAACATTAGTTTTTAATACATTAAAAATTGTTTTTTAATATGAACCTGAGTGATTTCTGATTTCTGCCAACATGGCTATTTCCTGGGTCGAATGAAAATGCATTACTTTAATTCCTTTCACCCTTTTATACATTTACATAACTCTTTCATTCTTATATTTCAATCATCCTCACCTATCTATCTATTTATCTATCTATCTATTTATTTTCTGCTAACTGCAATAGATGCAAACTTAGCAGCATGTTCTTTTGTTAACCCCTGGAGTTAAAAGATAGGATGGCAGCAGGTCACAACAGATGGTCTTAAGACTATCTCAAGCAGAGGTTCTCAACCTTTTTGGCGTCATCGCTGACTTTCACATGGAAAATTTTTCCATCGCCCACCTGTATAAATATTCAAAAGGATACCAAAATCTTTTTAACTGTTACAAGATTCTTTAATGAAAGTAGTAACATCAAATGTTTGACACACACATACCGTTTTTAGATATCATCAATGTGATTCCTGTGTCTGGTGTGACGCAGCTAGTGCAGGCACATTACTACATAATGTACGATAACACAGTGCTGCTTGGTAAATTAATAATAAAATGTTGCTGTTGACTCATTTTTTATTGTCAATTACAGACTTTAATACTCAACATCCTATATCGCCCACCTAAATTTTAAAATGCCCACCATTTTCTGTACAGTTGCTCACCACCCACCCAAGAGTTGAAATCACCCACTACTGGGTGATATCACCCAGGTTGAGAAACCCTGATCTAGAGCTAGTTTCTGATTTTTCTATCTCTAGAGCCATTTCTTGACAAAGATACTGTTAGTTTTAGTCGCTGCTAGCTTGTAAGTAGCTGGGGAGAGCAATCATCACTTTTGTCAGAAGTTTTCACTAAGGTTACTTCCATGGCAGTTCTTGCTTGGGTAGATTGTACAATACTGCCTGAATTACTTTAGGATCAGACAAGCTCCATGGTTATAAACCTCATTTCTCAAATGGCAGCCATATATTCAAATTACATTCCAATCAATAAGTTGTATCTAAGCAGTTTCCTGCTTTATAGAGTTCAGCTAGGCAGCCAATTATTTTAATCTTCATAATAAACTAACATTCAATAATATAAATAAACCTGTCAGCATATACATTATCATTATCATCATTTTTATGCATTATTCTTTTAGCTCATGAAAAGTTTTGTCCTTGCCATTAGTCATCATAATCCTATTGAATGAATATGTAATTTAACAGTTGCCCTTCCTGACACCTATAATTTAAAATTACCACAAGCTTAACATCACCTATTTAAAACTGTACATCTTTAGTACTGCAGTTTGCAATGATGAATGTCTGTCATGGCTTACAGTAGAGAGTGCAGCCATTTTTGCTGCTATTGCCTGGGTAAATAATTACATGTTGATTACCATTATTATACACTGATTTATTTGAACTGGTGTCCTCATCTTGGTTGTTATAGTCACAACATTTCGTCTGTTGTACCCTCAGGCCTTCTTCAGGTGACTGTTGTATTCAGTAACATTCTTGGAATTTCAAGCCCTAATTCAATTGGACATGCCTTTGATGTAAGGTATACAGACCATGGTAGTTTTCCAACTAGTGTCATCCATGGTCTGTCTACTTTACATCAGGTGTCTCGGAAAGGATTCAGAGGTTCTGGGATCCATACAACATTAGGACAATATTCAAAAGTAAATCCACCCTCAGATACCTGACCAGAGCCAAGCCTACATCAGATGAGAACATGACTGACAGTTGTGGTAGGGAATATAAAGGCGAGTCTGGCCACCCTCTAAAAGTTAGGCTGGAAGAATATCGAAAAGCTGTTGTCTGTCAAGAGACTATGAAGTTAGGTATGGCTGATCATGTGTGAAGGGAAAAATGGGGTCACCAACACCTGTGGAATGGAGTCAGAATAATAGAAAGAGAGCAATATTAGAAAATAAGGAGATTGAAAGAATCAGTACACATGCTAGGCTCTGATAACCGCCTGAATAGGTGTGGCGGAATGAACTATTAGCGGAACAAAATATGGGTGTGCGTGGAGGCTGATATTTGACCCCAGTTTCAGGTGCCATGTGTACATGCATGCTGACTGATTTTGGCTGGCGCCATCAAAATTCGACTGGGGGGTAATTTGACCCCATGGTCACCGGCGGTGTGTCCTTTTGAAATAATTAAGGAGCCGGCTGGTCACTCAAATTTTCCTCCTCCCCTGGCGAGGTCACCAGCTGGGTGTCCTTTTGAAATAATTAAGGGGCTGACTGGTTGGTCATTCGGCGGAGCGTCCAACCCAGTCACTTTCCTCTTCCCTAGAGATCAGCGAATGGGAAAAGGTTGTCCCACTCCTTTTACCAAAAGGGGAGTGGCTTAGCTCGATAAGTATCGGGTCGCCCAGCCAGTAAGCAGATTTCTTTGGGCAGATCGCCCAAACAGCAAGACGGTTTAGATTCTTCCCCTGGACTTGCCATTCGATTCGCTTTTCACGCATAACTCATGAATAGCTCAAACGCCTAAGAAAAGCAAAATAATCCATATACTCTGGTTCAGTGGAATGACTAGAAGCGGCATCATAAGGATGGATTAGCTAAAAAGAATTAACTAATACAATATATCCCCTAGCATGGAGAGTGGAATGAGAACCCCTCCATTGATTGAAAAATCATTTGGTTCGAAATTCTGAGAATGATACTGAATACGACAGGCACCTGAAGAAGGCTAGAGGATACAACGGCTTAAATGTTGTGACTATAACAACCAAGATGAGTTTTAAATAAACTGGCATATAATAATGATAATTCCTCAGACAAAAATTAAGTTGATTACCATGTACTCACTCTTTAACCTGAGAACTAATGTTTTATTATATTGAATGATCTTATAAGAGTTTCATAATTGTATTTTTTGCTTATTAAAAAAAATAATGCATTTGTGGCTCTGGTCTTTTCAGGTGCTAAGCAACAGATACCTAAAAGAAAGAAATCGCTGACTTTCCAACTCTAAGGAATTGAATTAATTAAACAAAATCAAACTACACTTTCTTGTTTGATAATCAAATATTGATTACATTCAATTATATTTTTTCAGACAATAAACTGAAAAATATTTTCAATTTCAGTGTTCTAGACGTTATAAATATTAAAATTCTAAAACTTCAAAATTTAAAAAAATACTTCTTGTGTATTGGTGTATGTCTTCTGATGTACATGTTACGGCTGTTTAGGCCATTTTCAACATCTTAACTGTTAGAACGTAAATATCTCGCAAGCATTTTGTAGGGCGTGAGCATTATTAAATTATTTTTGATTGGTCAAACATGGTTTCAAATCGAACCAATCAAATTGAATCTCTTAATGAGGCTTCAATAGTCGTAATGTCCAATGCAATGTCAACTGCCCAATGGAATTAAAATAGATTTACTCTATAGACCAATTGGGAGTACCATTCTCATAATATTTATACTCGAACAGAGTTTTCTTTCCAATGGTTTTCACGTATATCTCGGTCGACTGGTTTGCACTTTTCTAAAAATATGACTGTATAGGCTTCATATAAATGTAAAGTGATTTTTAATTTCTCAGAATGGTGACTCGTATAGTGCTTGACTGACGTTACTTTTTAACCAGTCAATTAATTTTTTTTTTTATTGTAAATGACATTATTTGTTGGTAAAATTACATTCAATTATTTTTACTACATTTTTAGCCGAATATGTAAAGCCTTTCGCATTTTCTACTTTCATGAGTTCAAGCTGAGCAATAATGAAGCTGAAACTGTGTAGAATATAAATGCTGTGAGTGAACAGTAAGATATTGATTTAAACATTTTCCAAGTGGAGATTTTTCTTTAGAACAACAGAGATCAGCCAAAACTATGAATCAATGATGAAATTTGGAGCCTGTGGGGGAAAAAACGCTAAAAAAGACCCAGTCAGAATTTACAACAAACTTCATAATATTTATACTTGAACAGAGTTCATCTTTCCAATGGTTTTTGAGTATATCTAGGTTGACTGTTTTGCACTGTTCTAAAAATACGACCATATTTTTTCAGATTTACTTTTGTGCTCTAAAATGAAACAATTTAATCCTCTTCTGGCAAATATCTTGGTTTTCAAGTCAAAACATTCGTTCTTTTAAATTTGTTGTGATAATAATGTCAAATAAACCTTAGACTGTTGTCTCTTGCCTAATGTTCTGAAGTGGAGTGGTAGGTGGACCAACAAAATGAGTAAAGAATTTTATTTGATGAATCAATGCTTCTGCTTAGCACATTTTTCTTATGTGGAGTCATGGTAATGCAGAAGATGACAATTGACCGAGAATTGAAATATAAACAAATTACAATATATATAAACAAGCCTGTATGAAAAATGTGCATTTAATTATGGGAAAATCCAAACAAGCCTGAAAGAATGAAGGCCGGCAGAAGTTGAAATGAAAACAATAGGACTAAAAAGTACAAATGTAGTCAAAAACACGACCTATAGAAAGGTATAAATGGGATAGATTCGGAGAAGGGGTTGGAATACTGCAGAAATTTTGGACGTGGTCTTCCCCTCATGTGTGCATAACAGTCCAGTCAGTATTCGCCAACTTGTGCAGGAACTACCTGCTTCACTGTAAACAGAAGTCTGCAGAACCAGTGCCTTAACCACACCCGTTCGTCACAGAACCAGCTCCTTAGCCACATTCGTTCGCCACAAAACCAGTGCCTTAACTACACCTGTTCATCACAGAACCAGCATCTTAGCCACACCCATTCGTCACAGTGCCTTAGCCACACTCGTCCAACCCTGGACCTTCGCGAACTATTCCGTCGACTATATCAATAAGCAACATTTCATCACTCACACCGCGCAACCTTGCTCTGTTCATGTCACAAAGACATGGCCACAAACCAGTATGATGACTTTGAACCACCTTTCTATCATCAGTCTTCAAATACCACAAACCGTTTTTTTGTTAGACTTCGTAATGTCCTGAATAATTGAAGCTATAATAATTGCAATTATGCAGCATTATTGCATAATTAACTTTCAATCTCTTTTAATCTGATTTTTTTTTCTCAACTAAATGTTAGATATATTTTGGCTTCATATATCTATTTAGCTATTATATAATCCTTATAATAATTATAGTTTTTCTGTGGCTATGTATGTAGGTTACCATAACCCAGCAAAAACGGCACATGATAGGCAGAATTATTTTAGCCCCGCATCTTCAGTATGCTCTAACTTAGAGAATAAAACAAATCCAGGTGATTCTCACCCGTTACGTTATGTTTTAGTAGGGGGTACAATTTACTATTCGATTACAATGCACAACTGGACCCTGATTTTATAGTCAAGAGTATTACGTCAAAATGGAACATTCTGATATTTCTCTCTCTCTCTCTC
>VCCN01004192.1:71420-101814 GCA_006491835.1 Architeuthis dux | reverse complement strand
ATATATATATATATTTGTACAAGTCAAAGACTCATTTATTTTATTGGTCAGGTGTCCCCTCAATATAGCATGGATCACAATATATAATATATATATATATTGTATAATTCAAAGACATTATATTGGTATAGGTGTCCCGAATATATTGCGCGGTTCACGTCCCCTGATATAGCATGGTTCGCAATATATATATATTGTACAAATCAAAGACATATTTATTATATTGCATCCCTTGATATAATATGGTTGTATAGTGCAGTTTGTGTCCCCTTTATATAATTAATTCGATACAAAGGAAATGACTTGACATCGAGCTTAATGGTTGGTGAAGATGGCCTTGAATCGAGTGTGTATAAAGTCTGAAAAACTTAAATCTGAATATATTTAAATAAATTTGCAGATTCTCATTCACACTGTCTCTACTTCTCAAAAAAGTGTTTGAATTTTACATATTAAAAACTTTGTCTATCAGACCATTTTTAGACATAAAGGATAACAGTAATTGAAAAATATGCTTTTAGGTAACCACAGGGGTAAACTTTTCTAGCAAAGTAGACATAACCAATAAGTTTGTATATCAGCTACTTATTAACACAAAATAAGCAGAGCAATAGTCATGAAAATGAAAAATACTTTCAATTTCAGTGTTCTAGACGTTATAAAATATTAAAATTCTAAAACTTGAAAACTTTTTAAAAAAACTTAAAGTTCCACCTCGTGTATTGTATTGGATAGATGAATGTACATGTTACAGCAGTTTAGACCATTTCAATATCCCAATTGACCTAATAAGCAGAGTAATTTATCAATTTTAAGATTCCTTTGTACCTTAATTGAAAATCAATCTATTAATAGAGACAAATAGAATTTTGAGGATCAAACTCCCTTTGTTTTTAACTTTGTTGTGTTCAGAAATACTGAACTTAACACCCTTGTTACTGCCAAAAACCTAATAACTTTACTAGCAGAATATCCTACTCAAATATTATAAACTTATCTAAATTATAAAATATTTAATTGTTATATGAATTCATAACTTTATGGCAGTTTTGAGAATAATAATTTTTCCTTTTATAGATATTTATTTGGATCATCTCACTTATGCTTTGTATTAAAACTGTAAAATGGTAATATCCGATATTGCTACTTCAACCTTTATCCCCTCTATAAAACACCAGTTGTCTGTGCTCAGAGTTCTAAAACCACTTTAACTATTGGAATATGTTTTCTAGAAACACTTTTAAACGTATGAATATGCACTATTTTTTTCGAATAAGAGTGATAAAAAATAGGCTCAGTTCAGATTTTGTAATTCTATATTCAAAAAATAGTATGATATATACACTTAAAAGGTTAAGTTGTCAACAAATTATATTTTTCAATGCTTTTCTGTGATTTTTGTGCAGGTATATAGCATGGAATTATCATGAGCCACTTCCCGGTGTGTACAGATTTAGTGGCGATCAAGACTTGATTGGATTCATCAAAACAGCTCAGGAGGTTGGCTTGTTGGTCATTCTGAGGCCAGGTCCTTACATTGATGCAGAATGGGAATTTGTAAGTCATTCTAAGATTTGTTTTCTTTAGGTATAATATCAAGCTATTGTTGCCCACAAAAATGGCTTTCATGATTGTTACTCCAACTTAATTTATTTTGCCTAAATAACATTCACCAACTCAAAAGTAAATGTTTACAAAATATTGGCCTTCTTACATAATTTCTTGTCACATGGTGTTGTTGCAACTTATGAGTTGGAATTTCAGGGTGAACTGCAATGTTAGGGTCAGTGTTGTGTTGTGAAATAAAGATCAGACACAGTCAATGTTATCAACTTTTGTTCAGAGAATCTAATCTCTTCCCATCTTTGATGTTAACATAACATTTCAGCCAATTCATTCTACAACCTTCTTCAGGTGTCAACATCAAAGATGAGAAAAAGAGATTGTTTCAACAAAAGTTGGTATGTTAATCTTCTCAAAGTTACAGACAATACAGTCAATATTGATGTAATTTTTAGTAAACCAAGAATACAATCATAAAAAAACAATGTTTTGAGTGAGAGACGTTTACCTGAGCTGAAATGGCTGACACAAGTACAGAAAATAGTCTTTTGTTCAGAAAGAAGAAGTCTTCTGTTGTTACACTGTTAGCATACCAAACTCTCCCGGCTATCATTACCTTTCCTGTTTCCAAATGGCAGCCGCTTCAACTGCTGGTGATAGTGGAATCAACTGAGTTGTCCGCTGCTGCTGATGGCAAATTTAAAGTCAAAGAAAGAGACAAGAAGATTCCCCAGAATGACAGTGGTCTACTGATATCGGGCAATTTTATTTTTTTTCAGTTTTTTTTAAATTCAAGCAAAACCTTTATAAATATAAATGAACAAAGTAGCGTTTTTAGTGTAAGGGTTAGTGTTGGGGTTTCGGTTGCTATTTTTAGGGTTCAGGGTAGTTAGGGTTAGTGTTTAGGTATATATCTTTCAGCCATTTTCACTTTAGAAAGTGGAAAAATGTTGAAATTGTCATCTGCTTCTTTGACTTTAAATTCTCCATCAGCAGCAGAGGTCAACTCGGCTGATTCCACTATCAGCAGCAGTTGAAGCAGTGGCCATTTGGACACAGGAAATGTCAGGATTGCCACTCTCCCTCCTATTACTCTCTCTGCCACTTTTTCTCGTACTATCAGGCATGTATAGAGCCAATAATATCATTCCGTATGATCAATTGGATCATGTTCCCATCGAGCACCCTAAATCTTTGCAAATCTAAAAGGATGCTTTTTTCTTTGACACGTCAGCAACGTTAGTTACCAAGTTAAACAAAGTCTGCGTGTTGAAAATAGAGATTCTGAATTGGTGTCGCTAGTCTGTCTTTGAAATGTTAAGTTGTTTATAGATTTGTTTGTTTTTTTAAACTAACAAACTTTCGAAATTACTGAGATACTTTCTTCAGAAAAAATTAAAAACTATTCGATAAAAATGTTTTGTTTATAGTTATTTTCTTTTTTTTAAACTAACAAACTTTCGAAGTTACTAAGAGACTTTTTCTTCCGAAAAAATTAAAAACTAAAAACTATTTATTATTTGATAAAAAATAAAAACTATTTTTTGTGCTTTCAAAATTCAATCTAAGTATCTTTTTGTGCTTATTGTTTATTTGTGATTATTAGAGTTTAAATTTTACAATCAGTCAATAATTGTATTCTTAGTGTAATCGTTAGCGTATCTGACTACCAACTCCTATGACACTAGTTCAAACCATGTCAGATTTCCATGTTATCTTTTTGATGGGAATATGATTCTGATGGGATACTTTCTTCTGAAAAAATTAAAACCTATTGTTTGTGCTTTCAATCCAACTATTCTTTGTTAGTTTTGTTAGTATGTCGAAATTTTAATTTTAGGCATGTTTATAGATAGGGGCCTATTTTTAAAATATATTTATAATACTAGGAGTTTAATAAAATATAATTTGAAATTTCAAAATATACTTACAAAACTAGGAGTCTAATAAAATATAACTTGAAATTTCAAAATATACTTACAAAACTAGGATAATAAAATGAAATTAATGTTTTTAAAAGGCCATCACATGTCACCCCTGTAGTGTGTTATTGCTGATACGCATGTCATCACTGTTCTAACCAAAAATGTTTTTACAGAAAATAAATAGATAAATACATAGTTTTAATTTGATCAAAAGTTTATTTAATCAACATACAGTGACTACTTCACAATTCACAACAAAGGATACTGTGAAGAAATGGTATCACAAAATTTTAGAAATGTATTTTGTCTGTGTCTTTCATGCCACATGAATTCCTTTAAATAGGAATCCAAATGACTTTTCCTACACCCAATCATTGATTTAATGTATCGGTTTTGCCGATTCCAATAGCTCTTTTTTGTTTATGTGTGAACCTTTGTTTTGGGATCCACGAAAAAAAGTGAATGGTTGAAAGCACAAAAAATAGTTTTTATTTTTTTCGGAAGAAAGTCTTTGAAAGTTGTTAGTTTAAAAAAAAGAAAAAACTATAAACAACCTATTTTTTATTGAATAAATAGTTTGTAATTTTTTCAGAAGAAAGTATCTTAGTAACTTCAAAAGTTTGTTATTTTAAAAAAACAAACAAATCTATAAACAACTAAACATTTCAAAGACAGACTAGCGACACCAATTCAGAATCTCTATTTTCAACACGCAGACTTTGTTTAACTTGGTAACTAACGCTGCTGATGTTTCAGTGACGTCACTGGTGTCAAGGAAAAAAGCATCCTTTTAGATTTGCAAAGATTTAGGGTGCTCGATGGGAACATGATCCTCAAATTTCATTTTTTATCAGAGTTTTGTCAAGTGACAGCTGACTAGACCCCACCAAATATCAGAGCTTATCCTTAAGAACTGGGTGACAACAAAAAATACCCAATACATAGTGTTATCACTTTTATCACTAAACTTGTTAATGTGTATGTGCTGTTCATAATGCAAGACAAAACCATCTTTTCTTAAGATTTTGTTAAATTCCAGCTGTTTTTGATTCAATGAAATTGGTCAATTGGTAAAACTTTCTTTTGAAGACATCTTGTAAACAAACACTAAAAAGAAATTTACCAAGAAGTCTTAAGATTTCATGAAAGAAATCTGCTATTTTACTACAAGTAAAGATTAAATTAACTTATATATTAGGTTTGTTCTTACCTTCTTTTTTCATCAAAAATGTTAAATTGTCATAGCATGTTAGATATATTTGTTTTTCTTATTAATTCTTTGATTAAATCTCATTCTAATACTAATTTTAATTTAGTCAAATGTATTAAAGCTGATAATTAAATTTACTTTTGTGGACTATATTACAAACTAGGGACAAACCAAGGGAAATTATGAATCACTGCCACCCATATATGCTGTATATGTTTGAATTTTTAAAAAAACAAGTGGGCACAAACTAGAGACCAATTTAGCATAAGCTTACATTGAAAACTGAACCCCCCCATTAAAACCCTATTTTGGAGGGGAATTTTCAAAAAACAAACAAAAAACATTTTCACTACTCGTTGAGGGGAGTGTGTGTGCCAAATTTCAAGTTTCTACTATGAACAGTTAGGACTGGACGAAGTCCGGATACATAGATAGATATAAATGTGTGAACACATAAATAAGCTAAACCTTTGGTAGCAGTGATTTATGATTTCTAATAAGAAATATTTCTGAATATTTGTAAAAGTAAATCCTGATGGTTATGCCATTCGGCAGGTTTTTAGCTATTTGAATGGTTTTCTTTCAAAATAAAATTAGTTTCTAATTTATTCATTGGTATTTGTATTGTTTATTTATTTTGTTTTTGTCAATTTACTTTGTAAAATTTCCTGTTTAAATTCTAAATCTGAATTTGTTTTGGTTCATTATATTTTCTCTTTTTGTTACTATGGCTGATTCTTAGGGTGGTTTTCCAGGATGGCTGTTAAATAGTAAAAGGAAAATGCGATTACGAAAAATGGATCCAGGTATATTTATTTCTTATTCTCTCCTTATGATATGAATTATAAGTATATATACATTAATGTACTCAGGCTATTATCCTTACATTTTTTATCAGAGTTCTGACAAGAAACAATTCTGAGTACGAAATCAATAGATTTCTAAAAGATGACAAAAAATAATCTTGTTCAAAATAAAACCATTGCTAATTATAATCATTATCCTCATATCATCATTATCACAAGAATGAACTTCATGCAAAATAAAAAAAAAGTACCACAAAATCCTATTGAGATCTAGAGAAGAAGCAATTCAAGTCTACATTTGACTGTATTTTAGTGATATTTTCACTTGAATTTGGATTGGCTCTAAAACAAAAAATGAAAGTATGAATAAAATGTCAACTTTTGATCATCAAATTCTTATTGAGAATTGAATCCAATGGCTCAAAAAAATGGTTGGCCTGTTCATGTATGTTAATGCACGAGTGTTTGATACTAAGAAACATAGGATTCTCTTTGGCTTATTTTACATGTGTGCATTTTTAGCAAGAGGCCCATTTCACGTTATATGCGTTACAGTTCAGAAGAGTATTCCTAGGTTAAAATCTATTAAAATCACTCTATTTGATCATTTATCCTCCATTCTTTAATTTAAAAACAAAATAATATTTGATTTTCTAAGTATTCAATGAGTCTTCTGATTATTACAGTAGTTATTTGGTGAATTTACATTCATTGAACCCTTGTAAGTACGGGTATTTGATGTTACATGTGTTACAAAGAAATGTTATGTGTGTTACATGTCTGAAATTAACCCACAAATGAAACCTTTCAAGAGTCTTTTAGGACTTTTTAGTACTTGCTTCTTTGTTCAAGGTTCTTAGTTAAGTATTTTAAATCAAAATAATGTAAAATAAGACAAGTTAACTGTGGTTTCGAGAAATTTGACATCCTATTTTAAAAGCGTAATTAAAATCTTTTTAAAATTGTTCTTAAGTTTCTCCAAAAGGTAGAAAGAAAAAGAGTCAAATAATCTTATTATAATTCACCAAATATCTGTCCAATTTAGATATTTCAGGTTAAAAATCTATTTAGGCGCCCTAGATACAAATCTAGACAATTATAAAGGAAATCTAGATGATTCTAGATAATTTTTTAAAATGTGATTTCCGAAATAATATGTAACCTCAACTTTTTAAACATAATCCAAATCCTGGAAGAATAAGTTAATGAACCATGGTTAAGGTTTTATGTTTTTTTTCAACCATGAAATTTGCATTGTAAATTGAAAATCGGGTGTCGCTAGGAGGGACACAAACTCAGGGTCCGGTCTTACATTATATGTACATTGTAAATTGATCACCCACTTTAGAGCCAACTCACTCACACCACTTATAAAAGTTACGTTTTCTCAAAAACGAAAACTTTTCGGAAGAAACAAAGGTCAAATTCAGTGAAAGTAGTTCATACTACATAGGAAAAATATTTTTTCATAATTTTGTTTGTGTAACTTTGTAAAACTTGCATGTAACATTATGTACGTTACACAAATTCAAGGTGTTCTTTCATACAGAAGAAAAAAGATTAAAAATTTTGTCTGCCATAAATTTGTTTGTTACACAGTAATAGGGCCAACTTTCATGCACTTTTTTCCAAAAATGGATCAGCAACAGAAACTTAAGATGTAAATTATCTAGAAATATCTGTATGTATCTATCACAAAACATGTACCCAAGCATCTATTTAATAATAAAAATCAATACCTATAAATTGGATTTTTTTTCATTTTTAGAGATTAAAGAATGACCCATGTTTAGAGCATCAGCACAGATAATGCACGGAAGCCCAGAATTGGGATTCATTGTTTTTTTTTTAATTTAGGATGTACTCTTTCAGAAAAAAAATGTAACAAAGCTGAAAACTCTAGTATTTCAAATTCTCTGATCCAGGACCAAGAGTTCTGGGCTTGACTTGATGTATTTGGAACATTTTATTTTGAAATATTCATCAATTTTGCTCTTAAAGAGTAGAATGAGAATAGAAAGGAGAATGTTGGCATTGTTGTAATAAGGGGATAACAAATTGAAAAAAATAGTAGAGTGTAAAATAAGGATAAAAAGTAACAGAGCAATGAAACACATATATGTAAAGATATGTAAATGTAGAGAAACATAAATTAGCAGATGTGAGGAAGCAAAAGAAAGTGTATTGATTACTATAGGAATTACTCCCACCTTTGTTTTTTGTCTGTGTGTAAATATATGTAAGCAGCCCTGAGTTTGTATGTATGGAAAGGGTGGAAGTTTTGACAAATGCTAAACTTTTGGATAAAAAAATGAGTCAGTAAATTCTATGGAATGTCAGAATTCTCTACACAAGGAAAAATGTGAAGAATTCTCTATTTGGATTTAATTTTTGTTCTATCAGTAAGTAAGTATCATAAGTAATTTCCAAAATCTGATAGCAATAGATTGAATGATATTTTTGCTATTCTAAAAGGCTGAAATGATAACAATACATGCTAGTATGTGTTCATACAGTTTCAAATGAGTAAATTATGTTGTCCCAATACGATTCAACTTAGTTACTAACTTGACTCTCCTAAAGATGGACATGTCTACAGAGCACATAAGACAGGTAATGCTCTATGAGTTTAGCAAAGGCAATAATGGCTGCAGAAGCAACCAGAAATATTCACTGAAGAAATTGTTGAAGATGGTTTGAAAGGTTTAGAAAAAGTGACTTCAACTTAAGACAGTGGTTGCAAACTGGGGGTGGGGGTGGAGGGATTTGGGTAATCCAAGGACGTAATAAGGCTAATAGGTAAAAAGACTAGCGATAGGGTTTTCTTCACTTCTATCTATCAAGTCGAAAGCTAGAAATAAGCTGAGAATGATTTCAGGTGTGCTCTCTCACTAAATAGACCCACAAATTGAAGAAATAGTAGCAAAAAACAAGAACAGAGATCACATTGATGTGTATATCAGTTACGATGGCAGAATTCTTATTTCTTTTGTAATAAATTGGAATTTCAAATGATGTGTTCTAATTATTTTTGCTTGCTTTTTTGAGTAACAAATACACAGCAGCAGCTGTACAATCATAAAATTAAACTAATTCTTAGTATGAAGCTGACTAATTATACATAAAATAAAGTTATTATTTGAAATTATTCTTTGTTGCAACTTAATAAATGGAAGGGCGGGGAATACTAGTAATCTTATTGATAAAAGTGGGGAATGACTCAAAAAGGTTGGGAACCACTGGCTTAAGAGATATGAACAGGTTGTCCTGTTGAGTTTAACAACAACTTGCTTTTGTTCAAACTCAATTAAAATAGTGCTGTTATGGTTAAAGAATCAGCTCCAAAACAGAGGTATCTAAACTTGGCAGAAGCCATAAATAAAGCAAGAGTGGACATCTGACTGTCTCTGCACTCTTGTGAACATCACTCACCATTTTTGGACAGATTAGTGACTGGTGATGAAATATGAATATTTTTACAAAAATATAAAGCAACACAGATAATGGCTTAGTGAGGTTGAAAGGTTAAAGCACAAATCAAAATGGAACTCCATCCTAGGAAAGTTTTAATAAGTATTTGGTGGGATTACGTTGATGTGCTCCACTCTGAGTTGCTACCGGTCAATGTTATGATTATGGCAAATATCTATTGTCAATAGTTAGTGTTTAAACACTGCTTTGAAGGAAAAGAGGCCCAGTTTGATCAATTGTAAAGTTGTGGTGTTCTATCATGATAATGCTACGGCCCCATAAACGGTTATTGATAAGGATAGAACCTATATTAATTAATAAATTCTAATGCGGCATGAATTTTTTATATTTTTTCTGGCCCTAAATTTGGACTTGATTATGGGATGACCTGGGTTACAGCACTTTGGTAGCGGGTAATTTAATTGCCGGTAGTATTGAAAATGTTATTAAAATCGAATAATATGCTGATTTTTGCCAGATTTTTAAATTTCCCACATCTCCATTTCACGCTGAAAGGTCTGTCAATTTTATTCATATTACAACGTCTTTACTTTGCTTAAACAACGACAACAGATTAAGCTGACTTATCATTTCGTTTCGTCTGATTTTTGCCAGATCTTTAAATTCCCCACGTGTTTTATTTGTATTAGTGATACCAAGTGTATATAATTTCATTCAAACAACGTCTTTACTTTACTGACACCAGATTCAGCTGACTTTATCATCTCGTTTCGTTTCGGCTATAAAAAGTCGCTAGGAAATAGCCATTTCTGCGATGTAAATTCCAGCTTTTAACTTACTCACGATTAAATTTCCAGATACCAGATCTACTTTCATGTGTATTTCTTTTTTCTTGATATGTACCAGTACTCCTCATTTACAAAGATGAAAGAAAGCAAATGTCCTAGAGGCAAAAACTTGAATGAATGCAACAGCTTGAAAAAATGCCTAACATTGATTCAAACATTTCATCTAAAAATTACCATAAATTTATTTGTATTTACTTGTAATAAAAAAGTGAAATTTTAAATCTTGTCTTGAATAATAATATCATTCTAACTTGGTTGATCTCTTATAACCTATTTTAATTTTGAATTTTTTCCTTTTATTTTTAAAGAGTATATTCAACATATTGACAAGTGGTTTGATAAATTGCTGCCCATGTTGAGACCTGTGCTGTATGAAAACGGAGGTCCTGTCATCATGGTACAGGTAGGCATTGGCAGGTTAAGTTACTTTATGAACAATTTCTCCAAAATGGATTCTCGAAGAAACAAGCAAAATACAATTTCTCTCTCAGATGAATGATCAAAGATATTTGAAACCCAAAGTTAAATAGAATAGAAAATCACTTGAATTCAATTTTGGTAATATAATCTTACTTAGAGTATTTATCCCATACATAACAGGGACAGATCTAGCTTGTTTAGCTACTGAAATTAAGTGTTGTCTAGAAGTCTATTTAAAACAAGTTTCAAAAGTTGTGTATGTGAGGGGTGGGGAGGGGGGATGCTTTTGAAAATTATGTATCCAATATTGGCTAAAATTGCATTTCAGGGCATATCAGCTACTGAAATTAAGATAAATAAAAGATTTTGGAAAAATTCTAAGGGTCTTGAATGTTGTCATGTGTTGAGACGAAAAGATTTAAAACCCGGAAGATGCTCAGAAAACAGTATATATAAAAAATTTTGTATAAATTCTGAGGGTCATCCAGAAGACCCTGGAAGATGCCCTGGATCCGCCCTTGAATAAATAGATTATAACCAGTACATTGCATTTGTTCTTCATTTTGACCACCAGTTGTTTTAGAGATTCCTTTATACTTCCTTCATTTATTTATTTATGTAACTCTATCTCAAAGTGCATTCATAAGCCTATTGTGAGTAGATAGATAAATGTAGATTAACAGAAATAAAGATAGAAGTTTACAGTTCTAACCCATTGCCTATTTCCCAGGGTTCTGTCTTGAGCAAGGATTTCTAGGCAGGGTTACAGGTGGTAACATGCACTTCTTTTGTTTGGTGTAAATGAATATGTCAAGCAGTATGAATGTTAGTCTCTGAGAAGACCATAATCACAGCTTCTGAGTAGAACAACAGTAAATTCCTTTGCCTTCAGACATCAAAGGAATCCAACAACAATTTTAGCCAATGGACTAAGGATCTGCCCCTCAGACAACACCTTCCATTGCACTATGAGGAGTAGGGTCAGGAATTATTCTGATATCTGCAGCAAAGATTTAGAGACCCAGGTAATTTCTGGTAACTATCCACATGAAAAAGACCTTGTGTTATATTTTGTATCTGTTGGTATGCAAATGACATGAATTCATTTGGTACTGTATTCATCATTATATAGACTGACAAATAAATAGAATTTGCGTTAAAATATACATAATTAAATTTTATTATTGGTCAGATATAAATATTGGCTAAGGAGGATGACTTAACGGTCAAAAATGGATCGCATCATAAGGACTGATTTGACTGATCACCGCTAAAGAAGTTAACTTTTTTTTTACTAAGCTGGCACAGCAATGACTGAGTTTTAGTAAAAAAAAATGGTTATTTTATTTTATCTTTTTATTAAATCAAGTATTGTAAACCATTTTTATTAATTTTTGACTGCTATTTACCCTCATCTTAAGTTTTAGTAGTTTTTTTAAAATCACAATGTGTAAAATGGTTTACAATAAATGAATAATAATAGCTTTTTTACTAAAACCAAGTTGAATTGTAATTTTTAAAAAAACAATTAAAAGTTAAGATCAAGGTAAATAGTAGTTAAAAATTAATAAAAATGGTTTACAATACTTTGTCTAAATAAAAATTAAATAATAAAATAATCGATCGCTTTTTTTACACCGTTCCGGCCTTACTGAAATTGTGATTAAACAAACTAAAAATTAGGATGAATATGTAGTTTTTAAATAGTAATCAAAAATTAATAAAAATGGTTTACAATACTTGATTTAATAAAAAAATAAATAAATAAAACATTTATTTTTTACTAAAACTCAAACGTGCCAACTTAGTACGAAAGTAAAAAAAATGTTAGCTTCTTAGTGGTGATCGGTCAAATCAGTCCTTATGATGCAATCAATCTTTGACGGTTAAGTCGTCCTACTTTGCCGAAATATTATTGTACTTTACTCTCAGATTGAGTGCTGGTTTATTAATGGAATCACTTTTTTCTTTGATAATGAAAACATTATGAAAGGTCAGGTTCCATTAATTTAGTACATGCGACTGCCTCAGAATATTAGTCAAACATTGCACTTCATTACTCTGCAGATTTGTTGCCAAAAAAAAGTGTATACACTCACACATATATATTTTTTCCTCTAGGTAGAGAATGAATATGGCAGCTACTTTGAGTGTGATCATGATTATGTAAGGCATTTGGAGAACAAATTCCGTGATCATCTGGGTCCAAAGGTTTTCCTTTTTACCACTGACGGTGATGGAGTTAGTTACCTGAAATGTGGAGCTCTCCAAGGAATGTATGCAACCTGTGACTTTGGTGTAACAAGTAAGCTGATTAACATTTTATTTTTATATTTTATTTATTCTGGGGTATAATGGAAACTCAGATTTTTTTTATCACTCAGATTTTTATCCTTGCATTTTTAAAGACATATTAATTAGCACAGTCTCCATTCATTGTCAGAGGTGTACCTGTTTGTTGGTTATTCATCAAAATGGTTATAGCAGTGTTTTCAAGGTGTGATCATATAAACTTGTGTGTGAGACGGTGTGTGTGTGTGCATGTAAAACAAGAGCAACACATTTCAATTTTGGCAATCAAGATGCTTGTTTCAAGAAGTATATATAAACAATGTGATTATATTCATTCATTTTTAAAACATTTTATTTTAGTGTGAAAAAAAAGTATACAAATTGTATATACAAGCACGCATCATAACAATCATATTTACACAATATCTAGGGCCTTAAACCTTTGCGGTGGTGCAATAAACATCATAATTCTTCTTAAAATCATTTACATCTGTTGATAGCACTACATATTCCGGTAATCTATTCCAAAGTTCCACCACTCTATCGCTAAAAAAGAACTTTTTGATATTCAATCTACTTCTATTTGCTTCTACCATGTATGTGTGGCCTCTCAGTCCCTTGTACCCCCTTCTAGTAAAACCATGCTTCTAAACCATGCATAATCTTAAACATTTCTATTAAGTCTCACTGATCCCTCCTATTTTCTAACGATGTTAACCCTAACACTTTTAGCCTCTCCTCATAACTCATAGTTGCTCGTCTCTGGACTTTTTCTAAAATATTTTTATCTCTCTCCAAGTACGGTGACCAGGCCTGTGCACAGTACTTGAGGTGTGGATGGACATAAGTCTTGTATAATATAAGGAACGAGTCCTTGTCTGTATATGAAAATAGTTGTGTGTGTTTGTGTGAGAGAGAGAGAATTTAAAAAACGATAACAACACGTGTTAAAATATCATCATGACAATAAATAAAATATGACTACAGAAGAAGATTTTTAAACAATTACACAGAATATTTTAAAGAGCCTAAAAGGAAAATAAACCACTGTCCAAATGGATTTGAACTCCTGTCTCTAACTTTGAATGAACTGTATTTCTCAGCCAGAATTAAATTACCTGTTATCTTGGGCAAACAAACTACACTATGGAAGCCCATAAAGACATGGGGAAATAACCTACACTATGGAAGCCCATAAAGACATGGGAAGCAAAGAAAACTGATATTATTTTTGCAGAATCCTCAAATAAAGAAGTCAGTGTTTACAACAGATTCCCCAACCAATGTATGACAATTGGAGGGTGATGTGGCTGTGTGTGTGTGTCTGTCTGTAATTTTCAAAACACAAATCTTTTTTTTTTTTGACATAATAATGAGTAAATGTTGAAATTTTCATCTCCATTGGAGTGGCCTGTACACGTGATACATAGATAGCCAGCCAGCCAGACCAACTTAAAAACTGAAGAAACCGATGTTGACAGTTTGGTTGATGGTTTCTAATTACTTCTAGTTCTCATTATTATAATACTTCTGCAAGTTACAAAGTTTCAGCATGAAGAAGTAGATTTATCCATTTCTTACATGGGATTGGTTACTGACTTTGGAAAGTGGTTGAAGTTTAATAGACAATATTCTGGAACATTTAGGAATTATAGAATGGGGTTGTATAGGAAAGTTTATTGTATATTTTAAATGTTTGAACTTATAAAAAAAAAATCCCAATAATTCTGAAACATTAAAACAAATTCATTATAAAAAGTGATAAGAGTCGTTTGGCTTTGCATGTATTAATACTAATTACAGTGTTATCAAACAATTATTGTTATCCAAATCAATTAGTTCCAAACACTTTATTTAAAATTTGTATTAATTTCATATAAATGTTTTATAAGCAAAGTTGTTTATAACAATGAACAAGTCTGGTTGCTGCAGGGTCAAAGTCCACTCCAACTTCTATTCTGACTGAAGATGATTACTGCAACTTTTGTATCGTATATATAAAAAAATTATGAAAATATATTTTTTTAGTATAAATGTATTTATTAAAATGAAATAAGCCCTTGCGTATCTGTAAAATAAATTTAAAAGAGATATGTAAGAGTTTGGCTCAATCAATAAGAGAGTCGACTACCAATCACTTGGTCGTGATTTCAAATCATGGTAGGGAAATGTTAATTTTATAGATGTATTTATTTAGAATGAAATCAGCCCTTGCATATTTCAAACATAAATTTTCATAGTTTTGTAAGACTGGTCATTTTAGCTCTGTTGCTAAGAGTGCAGCCTACCAATCAGTTGGTCATGATTTCAAATCATGGTAGGGGAATGTTAACTTTTACTCCCCTAAATTTGGTGAGGATTGTTCTTGACATTCTTGTTACAGTAGAAAAACAAAGTCAAATCCAGGTTTGACTGGAGTTTGACAATTATGAAAATTTTTATATCCTTTGCTTAATGTTATCAGTTGATTATTGTTATCTAAAAGACTCTGTCCCAAAGTGATCACAATAAATGTCTTCCTCTGTATATTTGTGCCTTTTCCTTCTCAGCTCATAAGGAATTTTCTCACAACATTGTGACTGTTGCCTTTTTATCTTCTTTCTTCCACTAATTTCAATACCCTTCTTTTTCCTTCTTTCTGCTGCTGACCTGTAATTGATATTTCCTCTCCCCTTTCACCATCTAAATTCATTATCTTTCTGCATGACACATTCACACATCTTTTAATCATATTGATTGAATCAAACAAATTGTTCATTGATTCTCTTATTTTAAGTTGAATTTTTATTTCTGTTCTCCTTACAACTTCAAAAACAATAATTTACTTAAAATTTTTCAGCTATATAGCACCCAGACTTTGGAATCAATTACCCTATTATATCCAGAACATACATACATTAGCCGGCTTTAAATCAAAAATAAAACTTTCTTGTTTCGAGACTTTCATAATTATATGAACTCAGTAAATAAATACACTTTGTAACTGTAGCTCCTGTCCTGTGTTTTGTAAAAAGTTTCACTTTCTTCTTACTCTTCTTTAATAGGCCTTATATTTTTACTGCAATTGATTTGGCCGAGATGATACAGTTAAGATTTTTTGGTCTGAGAAACAGAACAGAAGAGTAGGATTTGATCGGTTGCATAATTTTGTGAGTGCTGTGTAACAGTTTTCAGTCAGAACTCTGTAACTTCTATTTTTGGCAGATGGAAGGTACATGCAATTTCTTTTACGTGTGCTATGTATAAATAACATGAAGACAAACCTACCCCACACATCAACTGATGAAAGGAAGAAATGTACACACACACACACACACACATACAGTGTCATCAACACCAGTAGCTGAGAGAAAAATGTCTGTGTCCATAGGACAACACTTTGCTTATATGGGCCTCTCTTCATCTATAGGTTTGCTTAATTTAGTATTATCAAAGAATATGTTCTTGTTTAACAAAAGTCTAAATTCAAACTATCATAAGACTATTTTACCTAGCATATTTCATGGTAAAAAAATGAGTCACCTACCAAATAAATGAAAGTTTAAATAAAAGTACAATCATGTGACTCCTGCCTACGTGACATCTTACTTAGCACATATCATGGTCAAAGATGAGCTATCGAAATTAGTGTTGGCACAACCAACAGCTCATACTTCGAGTATCTGCTGATTATCAATGTCTGATAAACATTGATATGACACAACTCAGTTCAACAAATAGCACGGCAGTGAAAAAACTTATTTAGCCACTTTAACCCTCTCAAGACTTTACCTCATTAAGTAGAGAAAAGTACAATAAGCTCTCGTTGTAATGGCACTCATTCTAACAGCACTATTTAATGACTCACAGGTCCTAACAACACGTTTGTTTTTATATTCTCGCAAGACTATTGTCGGATATTATACCTTTTCTTGAGCAAATTAAAAAGTAAATAATTTGCATGCTGTATCTTTTGATCCATCCATTATAACGGCAAATTCGATATTACAGCACTTCCTGAGGGTGCCTTTATAACGGGAGTCTACTGTATTACACAGCTGTTGGAAATACAAATGTTATATGAATGCGTTTATATACAGTAGCTGCAAAAAAAATCTTTACATTAAAAACACAAAATAAACGCTATAAGTCTCTTTCTGAGTGCTGCAATTAGATGGTGTAAGCTTACAACTGAAGAGAAATCCCATGTCTTGGCACAGCTGGAGGAAGGAGTTTCTGTGATTCTTGTGGCACATGATATTGGAGTGGAAGTAAGGCAGTTTATGACCTGAAGAAAGCTTTTGTGAACAATGTTTTATTGCCCTCACAGTGACATTCTGCAGGAGATCAATGAACTTTTTCTTTAATGTAATAACTGAGATGGTAGTGTTGTGCATCACCTCACATTTTAGAAGCTTGTCCGTAGTAGGAGAGGTCTTCTTCTTCTACCCAGTACTGATTTTTCACTTGGGAGTTGTACATTTTGTCAGCTTCCATCAGGTCGCAAACTACCTTATTTGCACTCAAATATCTTGCACCAAGAATCACAGAAACTCCTTCCTCCAGTTGGGCCAAGGTATAGCATTTCTCTGTAGTTGTAAGTTTATACCATTCCATGGCGACACTCAGAAGCAGAGTTATAACACTCCAAAAGTAGCTAAAAATGGAGGAAAAAAAATTGCAGATCGAGTGGTCAACATTATGTCTTCTCAGAGGGACGGTTTTTGATGCACTGAAACCATCTCTGCCTTGACGCAAAGTCTAGAGGTGTGAGTGTCTTCCAGATGTATGACGACTCCCTTTTGCCTTTTAGTTTGTGGGAAATCAAGTTCAACCCAAACACACTTTTGCTTGTTTAGTTTTATTTTGTGTTTTTGATGTTTAGATTTCTTTTGTGGCCACAGTACATTCATGTTATGTAAAGTTTGCAATTTTGTTTGCATATAAGCATAAAGAAATACACTTACTGTACAAATAATAATAACACCTTTTTCTGTGGATTGTCGCCAGATGTTATCATATTCAACAAATTCATGCTGACATGTCAAGAAATTGTGACATAAATTCTCAAGTTTTCACTGGTTGTAAAATTAATCAGGAAACAAATACAATCATGTGTACAAAACACATTCACCAATAAATATTGACTCGGGCAAACTTCTGCATTAAATGGAAAAACTGCGTTAAAAATAATGATAATAATATAAAAGTTGTAAAACTGCCTTACCATACCACTTTTGATCATTTGGTTTTTTTTTTACTTTCTTTTCTTTGATTATACTGACAACCAATAGTATGGCGTTAATATGCAGATAATCAAAGTGACAGGTGTTCAGGATGGGCAGTTTGTCAAGTATTTATACACCAAAGTCTTGCTTGTTGAGTTAAAGTTTTAGGTGATCCTCTTACTGGCTTAGTTTATTTGATGTAGCAGTAACAATATCTACAAGAATGAACTCTTTGTAAAATACTGCTTTGCTTCATCTGTAAAAGCATGAGAAGCTCAGATACTAAGCTCTGTGTTTCTCTTTCAAAATGAAGATAATAAAGATACAATAGTCTTAACCTTCATAAACCAATTCCATCTGACAAAGAAGATGAAGGTAATTTCAAAAACTATACTTTACTATTTGATTAACAATCTTCATATTATTAATCACCACTACCAAAGGTTTAGGTTATTCATGTGTTCACACATTTATATGTATCTATCTATGTATCAGGATTTCGACCAGCCCTAACCATTCATAGTAGAAACTTGAAATTTTGTACATACACTCCCCTCAATGAATAGGGGGGAATGCTTTTTTGTTTTTTTGAAAATTCCCTTCCAAAATAGGGTTTTAGTGAGTGTTTAATTTTCAATGTAAGCTTATGCTAAATTATTGCATTTTCATTTTTTTCTTAACATTTACATATCATCTTTTCTCAAATTGAGTGATTGAAAACCCTTAACACTTGTGAAAACTCCAATATTTACATAGTTTTTTTGTTTTATGTTATACTTAGTTGGCTTTCAGCCTTCTACAATAGGGTAGGTCGATTTTGGAACCATGGTCTTGGACAAGTCCAGATAATTGGGACTAGATATAATAAAAATTGACACAAAGTATTTTATTCCTATCTTTTAACGGCCTTTAAGGAAACTACTTCAAAGAGTGAAATATTCAAGTTGTGGGATATTATTGTGGTGTTACCCGCAACAATAACTGGGCTGAAGTATTCTGTACTATAGAGTAACTTAGTGCACAAAGGTTAGGATAATCCTGTCCCAGTTTTTATATATTTTTCTCTCTTAACAATCTGGTAAGGATGTTAGCTAGTGTATTTTTAGTTATCTTACCTTTCCCCACACCTTCTCCCATTCCTCTCTATTCAGTAGATAAGGCCTTCCTTTGCTTCTAAGGGCTCTTACACTGGACATTTTGATGATATTATTGTTGGAATATCTTGAATCTATCCTTTATTTATTATACTTTTTTTAAAATAAAATAGCAACCTTTTCTGGATTTATTGTTGAAATAGCACAATTTTTCGACCAAATCTTGCAAAAATGAGGGTTTTTTTCATGCATTTTAGCAGACGATTTTTGAATGTTTCCTCAAATGATGGTAAAAGCTAGGAATCTAAGTTTTGGTGTCAGTAATTATCATATTAAACCCCAACTATCTGGACTTGTCCAAAGTTGCTTTTTAAAGAAAAGTAAAAAATCAACCTACACTATTCTACAATGTCTTCCATTGTTTCTAAAAGTTGAAACATGAAAATGAAACAAGATCAACTTCTGATCAGGTGTTTCTATGATGATGTGAATAAATAATGAAATAATAACAAAATTGATCAAATATTAAATACCCACAAGTACATATTTGTTAATTTCTCTTCATTATCTGTTAGCCTTTTAAGGTATCAGATTCTATCAGTTTATTTCATTTTTTGTATTCTCAGAATGCATATGTCTTGAGTATTTGTTGACTCATTATTGTATGAAATTGTTCTTTTAAGCAATTTTATTTTTCCCTTCTTTCTCTCTCTTTTTTAATATTTTATTTGTGTGGTCATGTGTGATGGTGTCCGGCAGATTTACCAACAACGATTTAATGACAACACTTTACCGATAAAAATAAACAAAATAAATTTCACAAACACTTTTGTTTTTTTATTTACACTAAAAAAAAAAAGGTTAAGATACATAAAATTTAAGGGGTATCATGCAATTTCAACAGGTTTTCGTCAGCTGATATTTATATTTACTTTTTTGATGATGAAGTATTGTAAATCATTATTCCATTTTTGACTACTAATTTATCTTATCTTATCTTAATTTTTTAGTTGCTATTTTTTTAAAATCAGAAATTAAAATGAAGGTAAATTTATTCATTATATATTTATTTATAGCTAATTAAGTTTCAGATGTAAGTTATAGATAAAGGTTGTTTTTTTAAAATTCACAAACAAACAATTTTATTTAAACTAGAATGGTGTGAAAGTTTGACAATGTTGACGATAAAGTTGATTAAAAATATTATTTAACAGAAAAAAATGTGGACGATAAAGAGAAAAAAAACTTAACATATTAGTTAGAGGTATAACTAAACATGAAAAAACAAATAATTTTTATATTAAACATTTTCCATTCATTTTTTTACGAATCGAATAAATATTTCTTACAATAAAATAATTCTTATACAAGTTTTTGACTTTTTACTCATCACGTATCACTTTTTCATCAAAAGTTCAGGCAGTATCTAAATAGCTGAAAATGGCATCGGCCCTCTGCTGAACTGCTGCCAAATCTTTCAATATATTTTCGGTTCCAGTAAATTCTTTTTAATTCTTAACCTTTTTGTAATTTTAAAGTTCTCAGTAAATTGTATCTCGATAAATGTCAGTAACTTGTTGTCAGTGAATCTTTGTCTGTATATCTTCCGCCACCTGTGTGTGATAGCAACAGCTTATTTCAACTATGTTGTATTTTTTCAACTTAAATTTGCTTTATGTTCATTTAATAATCAACATTCTGAAACACATTTTTTGTATTTCGTTCTCTATTCAATTATTGAATTTCTTTAATGTTTTAATAAAAACTTTATGCATAAGATTCTATTTAATAAAATAATCAGTGAAATAACAAACATTCTAGAAAATAATATTGCAATGCTGAGAAAGTAATTTTGAAAATTTTACAAATCAGTCTACCATCTTTTGTTTGAAGTAGCAAAAAAAAAGATTTTCAGTGTGCAATCGACACCTGAGAAACAAAAAGCCCCAAACTTGTATAAAAAATAATTTTATCATCAAAATCTTTGTGTCATTATTAAGAAGAAAGATTGGAGAAAAACCTGATATAAACTTTCTGTAATTAAACTATAGGACCACAGATTTTTCATCAAATTGACAGCGTGAAAAGTTGTTTATATGTAAACAAAAAAAATCTAGTAATATTTTGCATTTAGAAAATTTTTCAAAAATTTTGACACAGACCTCAATTTTAAAAATATGGCAAAAATCAACAAATTATTCAATTTCAATAAATTTTTCGGTACTTATTTATTAAAGGGAAAATTTTTTCATACCATTACCCCCCCCCCTTTATTAATTTGCTGATTTATTTTATTTATACATTCATACATTCATTGATTTTTTACACATTTTACAGATAAATCCCTTGAGAAATTAATTATATTTACCTTCTTTTTTTTTTTTTTTAAATTCCGGAATTGCTCGAATTTGGGATTTAAAAAACAGGAAAATTAAGTAAAATATTTTTCTTCTTTGCAACTTTTTAGTTTTATTTGATTAATTTAGGCTTTTGGTCTGGAAAAAGAAACATTTTTCTTAAAAAGATTTTTTATCATTTATTTTTGAATAATTCAATATTTTTTAAATTTATATTTTTTTATTCTTTCTCTATCTCTTGGTTGTTCAGTTGAGTGTAAATAGAAGAGTATTTTTTATGCTCTATCACATTCCAATGCACAAAACTATGTTTCCTTTGTTTTTATTTTAGTGTATATTAGTGTATTAATAATTTTTTAAAAACTTATCTTACTTTCAGTGAATCCAGCAAAAAATTTCCAGGTTCAACGAGATTTTGAACCTAAGGGACCTTTGGTATGCACTTGAATTTTTTATCACCGCTACCCACAACACTGGTTTATTCATGTGTTCTGACTTTTATATGTATCTATGTATCCGGATTTCGCCCAGCCCTAACCGTTCATATTAGAAACTTGAAATTTTTCACATACACTCCCCTCAATTAGTAGGGAAAATATTTTTTTTTTGTTTTTTAAAATTTCCCCCCTAAATAGGTTTTAGAGGGGTGTTCAATATGCAATGTATGTTTATGTTAAATTGGTCACTAGTTTGTGTCCGCTTGTTTTTTGAAAATTCAGACCTTTTTTAGTGATCACAGACCAACAAAAGGTGAGAGAAGTAACTTATTCCTTTTCCCAATTTTTTAATTGATCACCCCCAACACAGCATATATGGGTGGCAGTGTTTCATAATTTCCCTTGGAATACTAGTTTCATTTTGTTATTAGTTTTCATATTTAAACAACATTTCTAATTTATTTTTCTTGGCAACTTGATGCTTTAAACTATGCATGTCCATATATACAAGGGCCATTTCCAAAAATGGTTACTTCATGGCTTTTCTTATGACCATTTAAGGTTTTCTTAAAATATAGTGTACAAATTAAAATCATTTCTAATTGTGCTCATGTACATTACAGTTCTACATTATATTGGAGTCTAAATAAATGTTGCACAAGGTTTGAACTTAGAATGTTATATATGAAATAAAATAGAATTATTTTTGTATTGTTATCAAACAATGAATTCATTTTTATTATTACTGCTCATTTTAATATCTTCACAAAAGAGACATTTGATAACAATTGTCTCGTCTTCTTTTCAATAATTCATTCTGTATATTATATAAAATAGTTTTTTTAATTTTTTTATTGATACATGAACTGAACACTCCTCGTTACTTGTGGATAAATGTATACACTTCATACAATATTTGAAAGCTTCTCATCCCAAATAATATATTGACCAAAGTAGTTTGGACACAACACAAATTGAGTTCCAGCTATATGGTATGTTTGGTGATTTTCCAGGTTATACCATATTGTAAAACAGTTTTTTTTAAGTGTTTATTGATTGCCACCAAACTTTAAGGTTTGGCAGTAAAAGTGTCTAAAGGTACCTGATGTATATAATCATAAAAGAATACCTATTATTATTAAGTTGATTGCATATGGGTGTCTCAAATGCTGCAGTGCCCTGTCGGCTGGGGCCTAGAATACGCTGATTGCATCCCCTGCAGAGGGGTAAGACCACCCCAAACAGGGTCCCCGGCCCTGTCAGCTGGGGCCTAGAATGTGCTGACTGCATCCCCTGCAGAGGGGTAAGACCCCCCCTCCACAACCAGGGGTCATCTGTTCTTTCACCAAAGTCGCAAGACTCTAGTTAAAAAAAGAACCTTTGACCAGTCGTAAGACACTAATTAAAAAAAAAACCTTTCACCAAAGTCACAAGACAATAGTTAGAAAAATAAAAATCTTTCACCAAAGTCGCAAGACTCTAGTTAAGGAAAAGTAACGTTTCATTAAAGTCGCAAAGTTTTAAACTGATTTCGGCACTAAATGACCCATCAAGAGTTGATATGCCACTAAACAAATCAACCAATCAATCAATCGCTGCAGTAGTAAAAGGAGAAGAAATGACACTAATGGTCTTTAGTATTGTAACCTATTTTTTTTTTTAAAGATATGTCAGTAAAATCTCAGTTCTGCTTTTATCTGGGTTTCAACTGATTTTTTTTTTATTTTAGAGGGTGTTCATGTATGAATGTAAATGTTTGTATAAATCAGTGGTTCCCAACTGGGGGAATTTGGATAATCCAAGGGGGGAATAAGACTATTAGGTAAAAATAAAAGTCCAGTCTAGAGATAGATAGAAGTGCAGAAAACCCTATCAAGTTGAGAATGATTTAAGATGTGCTCTCTCACTAATAATGGGCCTACAAATCAAAGAACTAGTAGCAAAAAACAAGAACAGAGATTACATTGATGTGTATATCAGTTATGATAGCAGAACTTGGAAGTTTAAATGATGTGTTCTAATTATTTTTGCTTGCTTTCTTTGAGTAACAAATACACAGCAATAGCTGTACAATTATAAAATTAAACTAATTCTTAATATGAAGCTGTCTAATTAAACATAAAATAAAGTTATTATTTGAAATAATTCTTTGCTGCAACTTAATAAATGGAAGGGGGGATACTAGTAATCTTATTGACAAAAGTGGAGAATAACACGAAAAGGGCGGGAACCACTGGTATAGATGAAAGTTTAAAGGTGCAGGCCTTTCCCATAACCATTGGCACTAGAGGAGTCTAGTGGTTGATGATGTTATTTAATACTGTACAACCAGTAAATGTTGATAAGTTGATTCTGAACTATAATTTGCATACTTCTGAAGAACATATGTAATAGTGCTCCTAACAAAGTCTCCATCAAATGAACATCCTAGAATTAAACATGGTTTCTGGACTGAAACCTTATTTTTCAATTGACTTCTGTATTATATGTAAACATTCCAACATTGCACCTGTGTGTGTTGGTAAAACTGTCCGATACTGCACTTTTATCTAAGTGAAATGATAAGAAACATTATGAAAGCAACACTCTTTTTTCTATTCTTCTTCCTTTCTCTTTTTTTCGATCTGTTGCATAAGAGTGACAAGAGATTGAGAATCAATTGGTCCATTTATGAGAAAGAGAAGTAAAGACTAAGATCTCAATGCAGCAACCATTTTTTTAGTTCTAGAAGTGTAGGGATGATATTGTATGGCGGCATGCCAGTAATTAGATGTGGTTGCACAAATGAAGGTCATTCATCAATATGACTGGTTTGTTTTGGACAATGTCCAACGTAGCATTGACTACATCAGGGCAGGCTTGTAGGACAGAAAATAAGTTGTATTGAAATCCTGTTGAACCCTGAAGCAGTTTTTTTGCTACTTCTATAAAATTAAACGTCAGTGGTTAACATATAGAACTTGTGAAAGGATCTCCGACATGAGAAAAGAAGTTGCTATCTTTTCAAGTAGAATACTTATTTTTAAAACTAAATGTAGATTTTAATATGACAAATGATTTTTTTTTGTCGATTATTTAAGGTCAGTACTTCTACTGGTAAGGTTTTTGCCTACAAAATTTGCTAATTTCTAAAAATTCAACATTAATGTTTAGTAAAATATATTCTAATTTTTCACTTCTAATATTAAAATTTCAGTTTATAATACGTATATGTGCGCATATTCATATACAGTATCGCACATAAATAAGTACACCCCTACCACTTTTTAATAGAAAGTTAATTGTCTTCTAAACCAAACATAGCATGATTTTATTATTTCTACTTGAACATTACACAACACGGTTTCAATGCTGTAGAGTTTGGTCATAAATAATACCTGATAATATCCATTTTTATTGTGTAATGTTCCACTAGAAATATCTTGCTATGTTTGGTTTAGAAGACAATTAACTTTCTATAACTTAGTGTTAGGGGTGTACTTATTTATGGACAATACTGTACATCCATGTTTTGTTGATATACTGTATTTTCTTAAATTTTTCAATATTCTTGATAATGTTTGGAAAGTAGTGAAATAAATACATAAAGTTTATGAATAAAATATTCAAATAAATAGCATTAAATATTAAGTACCTGAATATAATGTACCAACAAACCAATTTTTTAGTCTAACACACATGCAAAAATCTGTGGTATTTTCCTTCTGATTGTTTCTCAGATTTCCACAATTATGTGATTTGGTTATTTTTTTCTTTCTTTTTAGGTGAATTCAGAATTTTATACTGGATGGCTTGACAATTGGGGACTAAAGCATCAAACTCTGGATGCAGGGAAATTTGCCACTAGCCTTGACTTATTACTTAAATTGGGGGCTAATGTCAACATGTAAGTTGCTATCTACCTACTCCCTCAGACACTCGGACATTTCACTTTCTTACTAGCTGCAGAACAAGTTTTTAATTTATAGACTTGGAAAAAAAAATCCGTATAATAAATTTTACTAAATAATAAATTGTGAGATCTTAATTTTTGGTTAATCAGTGCTGTTAGAAATTCTATCATTTCCAATATATGAGATATCAAATTCTATCATTTCCAATATATGAGATATCAAATTCTATCCTTTCCAATATATGAGATATCAAATTCTATTATTTCCAATATATGAGATATAAAATTCTATGAAGAAGTAAGCAGCTACTTATCAATGTGAATTATTTTTTTAAAATATTTTCCACTCAATTGTGCATATCTTAAATGTCTTCTTTTTAAAAAATCTTTATCTTGTTATACTTTTTTGCTTCCACACCATCGACATTAAGGGACAGATTTTTAATCAAATCTGAAAGAGGATAATTCATTTGCCTGGCTTTAATATATACTTGAATGTACTTGAAATAGGCTTTTTTTGACAGCGGTTAATTGTGTCATTAAGCCAGCTTCAGTGTAGTTTGGCTAATAAGAAAAATGGTATTTAGATTTGGTATGTCCTATATCAGAATAAAGATTATTTTTTTAAATATTGGTATTCTCTGATATGACTGTCTTTTCTCTTAGGCTGTTCCATGCGTTTGCTACTCTTGCCAGAAGAAATTTATTCTAACAGATCTGAATTTGTAGTTTATGGATGTGTCCTCTGGTTTTACTGCAGATAGATGAAATCAGCATTTTCTTATCAGGGCATTTTGAGCAATGAACATCAGTATCCACTCTATGTATGTTGTTCCAGATTCTATAGACTTCCAATAGGTCAGCACGTTTTCTTCTGTATTCCAGGGTCTCTAGATTAAGTTGTTTTAATCTTTCAGTGTAAGATATATCTCCCAGCCTCTGAATGATCTTGGTGGCTCTCCTCTGTATGGCATCTGAGTTATACATCAGGTAAGCAAACTCCAGATGGAGACGTCCCAGGGACTGGTACATTTTTTTAAAGTTACTTCTTCATAGAATTTTATATCTCAAATATTGTAAATTATGGAATTTCTAATAGCACTGATTCACCAAAAATTAAGATCTCACAATTTATTATTTACATTTAATTCATAACATTAGTTTTTTTGTGGCTGCTGGAGGCTCAGTGGCACAAAAAACAAATCTGTTTTGACTGATTGAGCCACCAGTTAAGATCTGTGAAATCATTTTTGCTTAACACTTTTTTTTTCTCAGTTTTTAGGAGATTCAATATAATTTTGATTTACAAATTAACACTATCTCAAATAAACCTATAAACATTCACCAATCAATTGCAATGCTTTTCCTTTCTTCTCTTTTCTAGGTACGTGTTTGAGGGAGGAACAAACTTTGGATTCTGGAATGGTAATCTTTGTATTCCTCTTTCTTTATAACTGATATTCTTTTGCTTTTTTATTCCTCATTCCCTTTTTGTTCTCTTTATTCTCCTCAGCTTTTTCCTTCTTCTCATCCTCATCTTCTTTCCCCCACTATTCTTCATCCTTCTTTTCCTCTTTCTCACTCTTCTCTTCTTTTTTATCCCTCCTCAACTTCTCCCTTCTTCACTTCTCAACTTCTATCAGTGATCAAAACCTATTTTAGGTTCTATCCCTGCTGCAAGGTCAGTTGTTACTAAATGTTCATTGAAAAGAACTTACTAAAATCTGTTTTCTTTTGTACAGTCAAGCTTCAAGCATTTAAAACAAGAAACATACCCACTTTTCACAGTGTTTAGAATTTACAGGGCTTGTACCAAATTATGCACATTTTCAATTAAAAAAAATGAACCATCTAGAAAAAAAGGATTCTTAATCATTTGTATAGCTTTCCTGAGTTTTTTTTTTCATAGAAAACAAATATCACAGGTCCTAGTTAACAGCAAAAAGTTTTCAAATTTTGAGAGTGTGATGTGAGAGTCATCTTACTACTTTGAGGACTTCCAAACTCGATGTTTTGCTTCTTATTGTAATTGCTCTAAAATGTGTATGTCTTAAGTTTTACTATTAAATTCTATCCAGTATAATTTTTTTTGATTTACCTTCTATAAGACAGAAAGTTTAAAATCTTGATGAAAAGTAATGCAGAAAAAATTCAATATTTCAAGAATGAGCAAAAAGGAACACACACTAAGATTATATATTGTAAATGGAATCAGTACATCTATATTTTTCTTATGTTTTCTGTCAGGTGCTAACTATGCACCATTTCGTCCAGTTCCAACCAGCTATGATTATGATGCTCCTCTCACAGAAGCAGGTGATCTTACAGAAAAATACCACCTCATCAAAAATGTGATTTCCAGGGTAGGTTGAACATTTTTTATTTTAAATAACACTAGTAGATGATCATTATATGCATGGCTTATATTTCAAAATACTTGTATTTCCTAACACTGACAGTATGTAATTATACTACTGTCACAGAAACTTGTTCACTTTTTTGTGAGTGGCTAGGTTAAATAAAATTGTTTTTAATATATTGAATATTAAATTAAATTATGACTTATTTATGTCATGTGAAATAGAAACAACTATTAATTCTGTATGTTATAGAGTGAGTGCAAAAAGTATCCGATAGATTTCAAAAAGTTCATTTTAACATCCTTACACAGCTTCAAAATTGACAGAATTTGGACCAAAGATTAAAAAATACAAAAATCAGAAAATTATTGAAACAAGATTGAACATTGAAAAGTTCTGAACAAAAATCAGAAATCTTTGGTCCAAATTCTGTCAATTTTGAAGTGTATAAAAATGTTAAATAAAATTTTTGAAATGTATCAGATACTTTTTGTAGGTAAGTATAACATGATTTATAATTATCAAGCTTCTTAGCTTGACTACAGAAATGAATTATGTTCTATTCTAATGTGAACTTGCATTAAATTTGGAAAATCTTTCCCTCAGACTTTACCCTGAATTTATATAATCTTCCATGATTTATAATTTCTTATTTTAGAAATACAAAGTTATTTTAGAGCATCATTGTTGTTAATATTATCATTTTTATTTTTTATTATTATTCTATGGAAAGTTTATATATATTTTTATGACCCAATGCTATTCTTGATATGAACTGTTTATGATCTGGGGATTTGATAACTTTGTCTAAAGAGATTCAAAGTTACTTGCCATCTTGCACCAGACACCATGCCAATCCTTTTAAGATCATCATGATATTCAATAAATTGATTCATCTTGTGAATTTCATTTTAGTACTATGATCTGCCTAAAGACTCAATGCCAGCCACAAGACCCAAAGGTTCTTATGGAGGAGCATTTCTCAAAAAGGTAATTTCTTCTTAGAATTTGTATTTTAATTTTGTTGAAATGAAAATATTACATAATCCAAACAAATCCAGACATGTAAAATAGTATAAAAGGTAAAATTTTGAATCATTTTTGAGCATATTTTCTTTTCAAGTATCTTTTCATAATTTATATACAAATTAAGGAAATGGCTTTATCTAAACATTATATTCATTCTTGGAATGTATGAGTGGTCTAATGGTTAGCTATATATAACTTAAGTGAGTTAAAGCAATAACAAAATGCATTTGAGTGCCAGATCAATATTGCTGCTAATCAATTACTGCATATAAAAGCTAGCATTTAAAAAAAATATACCCCAGCAGTTGAAGCATAGTGAGAGAATCCTATCCTATCTTTTGTGCTGGTTCCGTAACACTTCTTGATACAAGTCCATCTGATTTCGAACCAAGACTGAAAGATTCTTCATTCCATTGGTCAATTTTGTAAGCTAAAACCCCTGAGAGCCAAATTGTTCTTCGGTATATAATAGAATTTGGTTTATTCCTTATAATTCATAATTTGTATCACTATAAATTATAGCTATTTTGTTATGATGCCATGGTTTTTTGAAAGATTTGTAATTAACAGAATTCTCTTCTTTGAAAATTGGCATTTGAAATAGATTACTTGGATTTTAATTCTGGTAGCTGATACCAATGCCCACTTTGTTGCTACTAATTTTGTGGTGTGATTTCTAATTCCAAAGAAATCCATGCAATACTGTCATCAAATGTCAATGTGTTACTAGAAATGAGTTGGCAAAGTAATTCTTTTATAAGTCAGGGTTTATTCAGTAAAAAAGTTTCCAAATATATTTCTTAATATCATTTTCTAACTTTCTATAAAAGATATATTAATAACTATACTTTTTCTTTCAGGGTGCCTCAATTCTGGATCTTCTGCCTGAATTCCAAAGAACTATTTCTAAATACCCAATCTTAATGGAAGATCTTGGACTGGTAGACAGTTGTTTGCTTTGATTTTTACTCTTTGTTATTGAAACTTGACTACATAACTTAGTATTCTTGTTTTACAATAGAACAGACAGTCAACAATTTTAAACTAAAAAATGTAATGATTAAAAGGCAAAATACTACAAGATTTAAAAAAAATATTATTATTACACTAGAAGTTAGACCATTCACTGGGAAACAATTCTGCAATTGATTTAACACTCCTTCCATATGAATAAATATATATATGTCTGCAGTTCAGATTTTGTATATTACCCAAGTTTCCTGAATAAGGGGTGTTAAAAAGAGTGTTACTTCTAGAAATAAAATCCTCACAAAACTTGAAACATAAACTCAGAAAGACAATTGCACTTAAGATAACCAATTTATAACACTTGAATTTTGTCTTTCACAGGTTTATGACTCTTCTTTTTTTTACCTATATATTCTTTCTTTTTTTTTCTAAGTAACTTGTTTTTCTAGAAGTTCTTGTTTCTAAAGCTGGAGCAATACAGTAAACCCTCAATATAACAAATTTGGCTTTAATTTGCGTGAAGAGGTAAGGTTGAAAATAGAACGAGGGGCAA
>VCCN01004192.1:52197-71028 GCA_006491835.1 Architeuthis dux | reverse complement strand
ACCCTCCAATTTTGACCCTGATTTTTTATATTAAATTTCTCGTACAAGAAAATCCGGTCTCATAATTTCTCTCTATTCTGAAGTGTTAAAGTAAAAGATTGTTCATTTTAATATCTTCTTCCTTATTTAAATTTATTATGTTTTATCTCTTTTTCTTTGTACAGTATTTTGGTTTCACACTCTACAGACATATGTTGAAGATGTCAGTTGTCAATGCTTCATTGGTGGGTAAAGATGTCCGAGACCGTGGTTATGTCTTTGTAGATGAGGTAAGAGCCACTCACCATATTCAGCATACAATGTTCTATGATACAACCTTTGGGGAAAGTGTAGCACCTGTCAGCTGCTCACTAGCATCCAACAACGGATAACAATTCAGAAAATTTGGTATTTGAAAAAATTTGTGAATGTGATTAAAACCTGAAAATCTAGTTAAAAGAACTTGTTTTTGCATTATATGGAGTTGATATGTCATTAACAATAGTTCTAATCATTACAAGATTTCATGATATAAACCTTTATTTTGATATAAACTTTTATGCAAACCACAAGTGATTCAGTTTACATTTTTGCTCTGTTACCATTACATTCACTCCAAAAATTCATAGATTCATAGATTCATGATATAGTAAACTCAACTTTGATTTAAGTTTTAAAATTTAAGAACAATGCATAAAAATAAAGTCTTTGCTAGGGTTTTTTTTTTTCATGTCAATTCTTTGGGACTGATTTTTACATAATTTATCTAAATAACTCTTGAGCTAAATTCCACAAATTCTTTCTTATCTTTTAATGATATAAAGAATGTGAAAGCTAATCTATTTTGTGCAATTTATATCAGCAACAAATGCATAAATACATAGTATAGTTGAAGGATCTTAACCAATTGAAACTTTTATTTGTTAATAATTTCTAACAGTTAATCACCATCCATTTATTGTCTTTGACTTCCTATAGGAGCAAATGGGTATATTTAAAATGCAAGATACTTTTGTTGTGAACATCACTGGGAAAGCTGGACAATACTTGAACATTCTGCTTGAAAACCAAGGCCACATCACATTTGGCAATAGCATCAATGACAACTTCAAGGTAAGCAGACCGTTACAACTAAAATCCTCTTAAAATGTTGTCCCGAATCAATAGAGGGGAAAAGAAGCTTCTAGAAACTTTCCATTGATGATGCACATCTTTTTTTTCAAATTAATTTGTCTGGTTGTGAAATCAAGAGCTGTTTGTATGTTTGCGTTTCATATACTCTACAGAACTAATTTCTATTTCATTGCTTCATAACAAAAAATCTATAATCTTTAGTGTTCCTTAAGAAACCAGTTTGAAGTGAATTTGGAAGAAATATTGTTTGGGCTGGCAGATTGATGCTGAAGAGATGGGAGTCTACCGTGGTGGGTACAGCGAGGTACTCTCAGCATCTATAAGTATAAGCTATACTATGATGTGTACCAAATATAGTGCAATGATGATGCTTATATACCAAATATAGTGCAATGATGATGCTTATATACCAAATATAGTGATGTGTCATTTTTAGGTAACATCAGATCATAATTCCAATCATGTTATCTAATGTTTAAGATCAAGGCAGAGAATGACAGATTAACAAGAACAATCATTTATTTTCGAATGGGATATTTCCACAAAAAAAAGGTATGTCTACAGAATGCATTGAGAATTCAGTGTTCAGTTAGTTGTATTGGGTTGGCCCAAAAGATCATTCTGTTTTTGTTGTTAGATAGCATTAGAAGCATTTATTTTTAACTAACTTCGTTCAAAAATTACTTTGTAATTGTATTGTGACAGTTTGGATTTTTTTTAAATTTGTCAAAATTACCATATTTTTGTTTATTGATTCTAAAATTGAAAATGGAAGAAAATAAACAATATTTTCAGCACATGATGCTTTTTTATTTGAAAAAAAGATAAAACTGTGACTCAAACACAAAAATAGATTTGTGCAGTTTATGGAGAAGGTACTGTAAATGGTCAAACATGTCAAAAGTAGTTTGCAAATTTTCATGACCCGTTGAGGCTGATTGTGATCAAATGATGACATTACTTGAGAATAATCAACACTATATGATATGGGAGATAGCCAACATACTCAAAATATCCAAATCAAACATTGAAAATCATTTGAACTACTTTGGTTATGTTAGTTACTTTGATGTGTGGCTTCCACATAAGTAAAGTGAGAAAAAGAACTACTGGATCATTTTTAAATGTTTTGATCTTTTAAACAAATTGTGACAGAAAAGTAGATACTTTACAACAACATAGGATGCAAGAGATTGTGGTGCAAGCAAAATGAACCAGGACTAATTGTACTGAAAGCCGGTCTTCATCCAAAGAAGGAGATGCTGTATATATGACAGAAAGGGAGTCCTCTGCTATGAGCTCCTTCCATGGAACAATTCATTCAAACAAATGCTGCTCCTAATTAGACCAACTGAAGGCAGTAATTGATGAAAAGCATCTGGACTTAGTTAAGAGAAAGGGCATAATATTCCATTAGGATAATGCTAGACCGCATGTTTCTTTGGTGACTGCTTGGCTTAGAAGTTTTTATTAATCTGCCATATTCACCAGATATTGCACCTTTGGATTACCATTTATTCCAGTCTTTACAGAATTCTTTTAATGTAAAAAATGTCAATATCCTGGAAGACTGTGAAAGGTACATAAAGCAGTTCTTTGCCAAGAAAAATAAAGAGTTCTTGGGAGATGGAATTATGAAGTTGCCTGAAAGATGGCAGAAAACCGTAAATATGTTGTTCAATAGAGGTAATGTAAAAAAAAAAATAACTTGTCAATTATTTTTACTTAATAACAAACAAACTTTTTATGTTACCCAATAAGATTTTCCTAAAGAGCACATCAAATATTGGTTGGAGTTTTGTGTCTCTTTGTAGGAACATCAAGTAGCAAGTGTTGTCTCAGTTCTTATCATACTGCATATTCAGGAAGTTTTCAGTTAACATATCAGCATATGGAGACAAAGAAGTGAAAGCAAGTTTGTCTCTGTCAAAAGCAAAAAAAGTTTGTCACACGCACCCCCCTGTCGGGATTGTAAGCGAAAAAAAAACTTCAAATATAACAACACAGGAAAGCAAATTATCTTTTATAGAGATTTAATAAATTAGATGGGGGTGGGGGAGGGCACATCCAACACTATCAGTCATGCCCGCACACAAAAATAAATTCAAATATAAGGCAGGAAATGAAATTATATTTTATAGAGAATCCATAATATTAAATAAGGGGAGTAACTCGTGTGGATTTGGTGGAAAATTACTTGTCTCCCTTAGATTTGAAAATGCCAAAATTGATCTGACCCAAAATTGACCGTTAGAGGTCATCAGAGGTCAGTACTACCTATCCTATGTTCATCCTTGGGTCACATTATCCTTGTACACAAATTTGCAGCCCTTAGAGTACAGCCATTTGGGAGTCTATAAAACATAAAGAAACAAACATTTGTATAGAACCTATATTAATTTAATTTAAATTAAATCAACTTGATTTAGTTTTAATTATTTCCAATTGAATTTAAATATACACCCAAGTTTGTTAAATTCTAATACTAAAAACAATGGATAAGCCATAAGAATAATGTACAGAATCCGGTTATCGACAACCATAAGACTTTGATGTCTATCAACTTTTTCAGTTGATCAATTATTCAATGATATAAATTTAACCACTTAACTTAACCAAGTCATGGTATACCAGAAATACACACTCAAAGTATTGCTCACACATATAGACACACACACACACTCTCTCTCTCTCTCTCTCTCTCTCTCTCTCTCTCTACTGAGACCTCATACACTTACTTTCACCCACGTGCTGAAGATGGGCAAGTTATCCAAAACATGTTCGCAAGATATATATTAAACCAAAAATTTTTTTAAAATGATCTATTCATTTACAGATACACTCCTGGTTTGTATTTTATTTACCTGTATACTTATATTAAAAACCATCAACCAAAACTGGTTTCTTCAGTTTTTAAGCTGGTCAGGCTGGCTGGCTGGCTGGCTATATATATATGTATGCATCGTGTGTACAGGCCACACCAATGGAGCTAGAAATTTAAGCATTTACTAATATATAGAAAAAACTGGGTTTTTAAAAAAAATTACCCTCCTAAATAGGTTTTGAGTGGGGAGTTCAATTTGCAATATAAGTTTATGCTAAATTGGTCCCTTAGTTTGTGTCCAGCAGCATTCACATTTGATTTTTGAAAATTCAGACTTTTTAGTGATCACCACCCAACAAAAGGCAAGAGAAGTAACTTATTCTTTGATCACCCCCTTTTTTCAATTTTTTAATTGATCACCCCCAACACAGCATACTGCCAAGTATATATTTATTTATTTTTGATTTTTACAGGGAATTCTTCAGAATCTGACCATTGAAAATAAGAACCTGACTGATTGGGAAATGTATCCATTTTATGATCTGCAGAATCCAGACAACAGATTGCAAACCTCTTTTTTAAACAAGTAAGATACCGCTGCCCACAACACTGGTTTATTGCAGGGTTTAGCTTATTCATGTGTTCTCACATTTATATCTATCTATGAAATCAAATGCTGGATAATTATCCGACAACAGAATATGATAATTATAAAGACATTTATTAGTTGAGAACCTATATTTGCCTGGCACCGGTGTGAACAACTGCTAAATGAACATCCTAAATTGTAAATGTGAATAAAGAAACAAGCTCCATGCGGGGATTGAACCCACATCCACCCTGGAAGCAACCGTATATGCAGGTTCTGCTCTACCAACTGAGCTAACGAAGTTCTCATGGTAGGCAAGAGTTTTTTAATCCTACACATTGCTGGTCTCTCTACTCTCACGTTCATATTTAGGCACAAGTATAATGTGGTTCTCTATGCCGACAGTATGAAATCAAATGATGGATAATTTTATATCTGACAGAATATGATAATTTATAATTATCATATTCTGTCTGCACAGAGCTCGTTTCTTTATTCACATTGTTTAGTTGTTGGTGCTGGCAAATATAGGTTCTCAACTAATAAATGTTTTTATAATTGTCATATCTATCTATGTATCTTACTCTTTATTTCCAATCACACTGTTCACTAGTTGCTTTGAACAGTGGGTCTTGACCTTTTTACCATTATGCTCCCTCTAGTAGTTGGACTTTGCACCCCCACTCCCATCTTCAACCAAATGATGACAAATCCCTTGTGAATTAAAAGAAAAAACATTTAAAAATTCTATTGAACAAAAATACAAAACATATTTAATATATTAATAATATTAAGTATCTCATTAAATGTCATCATATATAATGACATTTAATGAGATACTTGACATTGCTTCAATCCGTGGTCGAATGCCAGAGAGAGTCACCTTCAACATCCAGTTTATTTCAGTACTTGCTCTTGACAGCAACAAGTGTGGAAAATGCAGCTTCACACAGATATGTTGATCCAAACATTGTCAACATCTGAAGAGCTTGATGTGAGATCAAAGGGCAAACAGGAAGGTACTTGACTTCTTCAGCTCTTGCACTTTGTCCAAAATATCAGCTACTTCACACTGAAATGGGTTCCTGATGAATTTCCAGGCTTCATGCTTTTCATCTATTTTTGAAAAGTATCTAATGAATTCTGCTTTCAATTCAGTCTGAGTAATAATTTGTTCTTTTAACTCAGAATCAAGGTAACTGTGAATGAGAGCAAAATCCAAGTTAGCAAAACTGGCTGTATTTCCATTCTGAATTCAACATTTCCAGAGGTCAAGTTGGGCCTTGAAGGCTCGAATGACATCATGATACAAGATTAAGTTGACGTTTTACCCTTGGAGTTTGAAGTTAATAGCATTCAGTGCTTCAAAGATGTCCACTAGGAAAGCTAGAAATAGCAAAAATGTTTAGACTCGAACTTGTCACTGAGATCTGCTTTTTGCTATGAATCTAGAAATGTTACCACTTCTTTTCGTAGTTCATAAAGTCATCCAAGCATGTTTCCCTTCGAAGGCCATTGTACGTTTGTATGAAAATGCAAAGGTTGATGTTCAGAATCCATACCCACACACAGCTGTTTGAAGAGACGATTGTTTAAGCTTCCAGCTTTGATGAAGTTAACTACCTTGATAGCCAGGTTCATGGCATCCCTCATTTCAACAGGTAAAGTTCTGGATGCTAGGGCATCAAGATGAAGGATTCAGTGCATACATTGTGAAGCCCTAGAAGATAGCCTTTTTTTCTTTCACTCGTGTTATAAAACCAGATTGTAAACCAATCATGGCCGGGGCTCCATCAGTACACACTCCTATCAGTGAGTTCCACGAAAGATGATTTTCCAGGAAGAAGTCTGATACCATTTGAATATATCTGCTGCTGTAGTATAACTTTGCATTGGATGGCAGAAGAGCATTTCCTCTTTTACATGATTGCCTGACACAAAACGAGCATACATCTGTAGCTGAGAACAATGAGCGACATCAGTCATTTCGTCCAATTGGATGGAAAATACAGGAGAAGCTCTTACTTGCTGAAGAACTTGATCTTTGATGTCTTCAGACATTTCATTAATCCTGCTTTTGATGGTATTGTTGGATAGAGAGATATATGAAATCTTGTTTGCACTCACCTTTGCTAAAACGAGCTCTGCTGCATGCAGTATACCAGGTTTTATGAGGGTCCCTCTTATACTGTTTTGCAATCCAGAGAGATCTCATAGGAAGCCTCAACAACCTTTGAAATCTGTTGCCAAATGCTCCACCACTGTCCATTTTAGCTTGGGTACCTCTGTGTCTTCACCCTTTTCGATATACTACTGTCTTTTTGCACTCATTGCAAACGATTTAGTTTGAAATGGGTGCTGCAAGTGTTAAAAAAAATCTAATATTAAAATGAATATAAATTTTAATATTAAATTTAAATGAATTTCATATTTTAAAATTGATTTTCATACAGAAAATGGTAGCCCTAGTAGTGCAAAGAAAACAAAAATTACACAGGTATACACTGAAAAAATTATTTGATTATTTCAGGTGAATTTTTTATATATTTTTAGGCTCTGAATAAAAAAAATTAAACCATTTTGAATGTATTGAACCATTCTGAATGTATCTTTTTATTGTGTTTTTAAAAGCCCCCCCAAAATATCACTACTCAGAATGGAAACAATTTTTGATGACTTTAATTTTGCAGAACTGTAAAAATTTCCAGCAGGAAATTAACGCCTGAGAAAAAAAAGGTCCAAACGTGTATATAAGAATATTTTATCGTCAGAATTTGTGTGCCATTAGTAAGAAGAAAGATTGAAGAAATATCTAAGATTAGCATTCTTTGTGGAAACTCTATAGAACTGGAGATATTTTTGAAAATTGACAGACTGAAAAGTTGTTTACCTATAAATAAAAACATAATCATAATGATTTTCATTAAAAAAAATTATGAGGCAACAAACACTTCGATTCGAAAGAGAAATAAATTCTGTTTACCTTTTTTGAAATAAAGTGCTGGATGGTCCTTACTTTACATTTTTTTTAAACTGAAAAGTTAGGTAAACTACTGCTCTTCTTAGCAACTTTTTAGTTTAATTTAATTAATTATAATTTAGGTTTTATGATCAGTAAATTCAAGAAATAAGGGGAGGCAAGTTGGAAAAATGCCAGATTTTGTTTTTTAATGTTCACAATATTATGCAAACACTTGTCAAGAGAATTCAAATAAAATTTAGAGAAATTCCTACTTTTTTTCTCCCTTTGGGCTCGCCCCCCTCCTATAAATTACTCCCCCCTGGTTAAGAACCGCTGCTGTAGAATGACAGCCTAAGCCAAAGTTGTAATAAAAAGCAACTAAAAAATTAAGATGAAGGTAAAAACTAGTCAACCACAATAATAAAAATATTGTGCCTTGTATGTTATATGTTTTCAATCAATATAGGAAATATGTAATTAGTCTAAATTACAAATAGAGGAGTCAGAGTTGGTGGTATAATAAATTAAGGTGTTGGGCAAACATATTAAAAGTTTGGCCTTGAGCCTCATTTTTCATCTTTTTTTGTCATTGCATACACATTTTTTCCATGCCAATAAAATTATTGGTTGGTGTTTGAATAGCAAGGTAACATTTATCAATACAGTTAACAGGTTTTGTGGAGTGCAAGAATATTGATAGTTATGCACACTAGAGATACGAACCATTCATGGATCCATGGGTACTAGGGTAACATATAACAGTAGAGTCAATGGAAGATTTTTTGCCCTTAGTTTTATTTTTTATTTCTTATTCCAAAATGCTATCTATTTTTAGTCTGTTGCAAAAGGCACACTAGATTTTGTTCTTGGTTAGGCCTTTTCCTATTTCATTTGTATCTTACATGTACACATTTCCCTTTTATCAAAGGTTCTGTATCAGAAATTCTCTTTGAGTGTTAGAGAAAGCTGTTTCCATCAAAATGTCAGCTGGATTCCAGAGTTGTATGAAAACAATTTATTTATTTATTGTAAGCACTTTGAGTGGTTAAAAAAATACCATCAAAATTTTCAAATATTTTCTCCAGCGTCCAAATCAATCTATTTAATTGAATCTGCAGTAGTTCTCGCTTTTGGTGGATTGTGGATTTACAACACCTGCGTAATGACAGACTTTATATTCATCAGAAACAAAATTATTCATTGTTTTGTATCAATTGTTTACAAATTATCCTAGTTATTTCCATTATTTTCCTTCAAAAGGAAACAACAATGATAATGTGTTAAAAAATCCAGATCTATTAGATCATTTTTAAGTAGAACTTTTTAGGAAGTATATTTGCAAACTTTTATTTGTTTATATTAGCTTTAATTATGTAAAAACAGATTTCTTCATCACTATTCTTTTTTTTGTGTCTTCTTTTAGAGCCATTGCTTTCTCGTCACAGTCGAGCTCCCTGAAACTTCCATCTTTCTATTATGGTTTCTTCAATTTGTCTCCTGATGAAGACAAAATCTACGACACTTTTATTGACATGTCAAACTGGACAAAGGTAAGTTTATGGTTTATAGAATCTTTTTTCTTCTCTTCGCATTTCATGCTGGTACAATGGATCTATTATAACTTGTATTTTCTATCTTTAAATCCACATTACTTACCAATTTAGAAAGATTAAAGATTTCATTATTGATCTCTTTCAGATACTACACTTTACCACAATGAGATTTTTGTTAATTATTATACATTAAATAATTATACTTTTCTTTTAAGGTTTATCATATTCACTAAAGCTACTTCAGAATTGTGGTCAAAGAAATGAGCATACAATGTGTCACATGTCAGACCAGAAGTCTAACAGCAGTTAAAGTACAACAAATCCCACTGTTTCCTTTTGATAAGACATTTTCCTAATTGTTAATCACCGATAGCCACAACATTGGTTTAAATACTGTTGTTGGGCTTAGGTTATTCATGTGTTCAGACATTTATATGTATCTAACTATGTATCCAGACTTCGCCCAGCCCTAACCGTTCATAGTAGAAACTTGAAATTTTGCACACACACTCCCCTCAATAAGTAGAAAATACTGAAATATATGAAGCTGAGAGGTAAGAGCAAGGCAAGGCATCAGGATAGAACACTCAAAGCAATATGCCTTGAAAATAGAAAATGTACAACAAAACAAATGAAAAACAAATGGGTAGTAAAAGGAGTCAGTGTTTGTGACAGAACTGTAAGAAATCGGCTGAATGACAGCTAAAGCCGGCTAAAGAGAAGCAATCGTGGAGTGTGGATGATTGGATGATATTCAGTGATAAATCATAAATCAGCATTGGCCAAGGCGATGCATCTTTAGTCTGGTGCCATTCCAATGAAACATATAAAGATGACTGCCTAAAGGAAACAAGCAAATTTCCTGACTCATTTATGATATGGGGTTGCATGTCAGGTAAAGGACATGGGGAGATGGAATTCATTACCTCAACAGTCAATGCACTGGTGCACATTGAACTTTGGACATTATTCTCATTCCATCGATAGAAAATAAGTTTGGTGATGATAAAGTAATTTTTCAGGATGATAATGCATTTTGCCACAGAACAATGAGTGTAAAGCTTTTCTTCAGGAAAGGCATATCAACTCAATGATATGGCCAGCAAACAGTCCAGATCTCAATCCAATTGAAAATGTATGGTGGAAATCTTTAAAAAATGGTCCATGACAAGGCTTCATCCTACAAAGCTGATTTGTCAACTGCTTTAGAGAAAGTTGGAATCAGCTGATGGAGAATATTTCATTAGTGAAGTCGATGCCTCAAAGAATTCAGGCCATCATAAAAGCCTGAGGAGGAGCAGCAAAGTACTAATCGTGATTTTCTTTTGTTGATGATTCCATAATTTTCGAATGTCATCAAAATTGCCCATTTTCATGTCCTCATTTGACCATGTGAACAGTTAACCAACACTTTCATATTTTTACCATGTATTCTTATGCATCTGAAGATGATCTGACAAAAATTGTGTTGTTGTTGTTGCTGTTGCTGAGCTTCCTTGTGAAGTTATGATTTTTTTTATGCATACAGGGGGTGCTGAAAAGTCATCGGCTTGAGAAACAATGTCAATTTCCAAAAATCTGAGCATTATTTTGTCACTGTTGCTGGAAAGAGTGTTCTTTTATATTGTAAAGTGCCAATTTGTAGGATCCTTGCACTTTTTTCTTTTGAATTTATTTCTAAGTCATTCCCTTCTTGGTTGGGCTGAGAACTTTTCAGCCTCTCCTCATATTAAATATTCAAAACTGTATCAGTGTCACAAAGTGATTTATACAGTGAACAAAAACTATTTGTTTGCTGAAATATTTACAAAATATTGTCTTTGTCAAATTTAAACAACTATTCAACATTCTGATGGTTCACATTTACTAGACATTTATTACACCTGAGAAACAATTTTCCATTCTAAATTTCGGAGAAGAATTTATTTCCATATGATTCCTACCAGCCCCCACCGAATGGAACTCTTACTTTGGGATTTAAAAACAGGAAAATTAAAAATATTTTTCTTCTTGGCAACTGTTTAGTTTTATTTGATTAATTATAGTTTAGGCTTTTGATTTGGAAAAAACATTTTTTCATTGAATATTTATTTTTAAAAGATTCTTATGAAATTATTTCGAGTAATTCAATATTTTTTAAATGCATATTTTTTTTTATTCTTTCTCTGTCATGCTTCGACAGAAATTTATTTCAAAATGATATATTAATTCTGAATAATTAAATATAGAGATATAAAGAAAAATATTCACCAGGTGTATTTTTCTTATATATTTTTCCATTTGCTTCCTCATTGTTTTTTCCCCCCTCAATTGTAGTTCTTTTAATCTATGGTGTCTTCATAGTGTAGCTATTCCAGAGTTGGATAATGAAGTTTTTGTGAAAGCAATCATTTTTTTCTCCTTTTCTATGATCATCAATTAAAAAAAAATGTTTTAATTGCGATCTTTCGTTTTATGCTGGTAGATTGCAGAAAAAAAGGAAAAATAGCAGATGTTTGAAAAAAAACTTATTATTTTGCTTAAATAAAATATATCTGTAGATGATCTGACAAAAATTTTTGTATTGTTGCTGAGTTTCATTCTGGAGTTATAATTTTTTAAAAGTTGAGCAGTCATGCTCATGTTGCCGTACAAAATTAACCAAAATACAAATATTACATAGTTCACAGGTTCAGAATTGCCACATAGACTTATTTCAATAACAGGAACATACTACCCTATCATAAATCAATTCAAAATAGTGAAAATAAGCAACTTTTTTTTTTCAAGTTAGGCAATTTTACTGATCGTCAAAAACATGTCAAAGCATTATCACCAGTAATGGATAAATAATCACAGCAAGAACTTTTCTTTTCAGGACATTATTCAGATTCACAGTGACAGCAGTCAATACTTTCAAGTTTTGAATATTTAATATGAGGGTGTGCTTAAAAGTTCTTGGCCCAACCAAGAAGCGAATGACCTAGAAACAATACTTCAAGGATCCTCCAAATTGGCACTTTACAATATAAAAGAACAGCTACAGTGACAAAATAACGCTCAGAACTTGTGAACTGACATAATTTCTCAAGCCGAGAACCTTTTAGCACCCCCCCCCCCCCCCATGCATTAAAAAATCATAACTTCACAAGGAAGCTCAGCAACAATACGTTTTTGTCAGATCCTCTTCAGATACATAAGAATACATGGTAAAAATATGAAAGTGTTGGTTAACTGCCCACATGGTCAAATGAGGACATGAAAATCGAGCACATTTCAAAAAATCATTCTAACATTCCTATAACGGTAATAAATATACATACACATGACATAATCTATTATAAATGACAGGGAAAATATTATTGTTTGAGTGAGCTCTCAAAGTGGGCGTCATCTTTTTACGTTTTGGATTTTCGGTCATTTTCAGAGCCTTGTAGGAGGAAAAGTACATAAGATAGACCTGATCAGATTACATTTCTGAATTCTACAGAAAAAGTTAGCCCTAGTCACAAAGTTCCAAAGCTGTACATGACATGTCAAATGAGCTGTAAATGTTAGGGTTTGGTTGGAAAGGCTTGTTCAGCAAAATGCACAAAATTGAGTAAAATTTCAAAGATTTTTAATTTCAAAACTATTAGACCTAATATTTTGCATATCTCCATAAGTTTGGTATAGGACCACCTGTAATTCTTTTCAGAGAAATCTGAAAGGAAAGTTGCTAAAATTGGGTGATTTGATATGGAATGACTATTTTCTGAGAAGCAGTTTGTCTACAAAATGCATTTTTCAAAGTTAACATTGTACATGAACCTTAATATCCTTCAAAGTTATGTTTAATCATTATTTATAAAAGCAAGACTTATATGTTATTTTTAAAAACTTTTTTTTAAAGGGTCAGGTTTTCATCAACTACTTTAATTTGGGCCGCTACTGGCCCAAGAAAGGACCTCAGGTACGTCTCTATGTGCCACGAACAGTTTTGAAGCCGGGACTGAACACTATCATCTTATTTGAGCTGGAAGAAGCTCCCTGCTGCTCTACTTGTCCCTGTCTGGTCCGGTTTATGGATCAACCTCTTATTAATGGTACTGTGACTGCACAAAATCAGAACCCACTTCCTGTTAAACCAAATCATTAGAAGGTGCACTTAATTTTTATCCTCCCATTTGCTGTTGATATTTTTATATGAAGAGCTGTGTATTCACAGATTTCCAGTGATTGAACAATGAAAAAAATGCTGATTAATATTAAAAATAATGATTTTTCTTTTCTTTTTCAAAAATGATGCATTTATTTTTGTGGAAAAGAATTAGATTATATTTTTGTATGTTTCTGTAAATTTCCAATCATGAAATAAAAATTTGTTTATTTTAAGCACTTGCATTAAATGAATTTAATTATGTGCAGCGTTGATTTACCTATTGCACTCTTTGCCTTTGCTCAAATATTTGCAGATTTTGAAAGTGTAATGGAATATATTTAGTCAAATTCTGTAGTGCATAAGGTTTTTACTAAAAATTCTAAAATTAGATGAACCTTTTCACACACACACACACAATTAACATCCAAAATTCTAGTGAGATAATCAAGTATTTGCATGTTTCTTTTGTCAAAACCACATGCAAAATTCAATATATCTAATTTCCCAACACTTTTCAAGAGATGTTGATTTGAAGCTTTTTTCTCTGTTTTCCACACTGGTATGAAAGTCTATCTTCATTCACTTAGGCTGTTCCATGCGTTTGATACTCTTGCTGAGAGGAAATGTTTTCTAGCACCAGTTAGCAACATACAACATCATTTTATCAACTTCAAAGATTTAAACTGTAAAGTTTATCATTATTTTATGAATAATTTCTGACAACATTTGTAAAGTTTGTTTAGAAAAGAATAAATATTGTAGTGTTTAAGAAAGCAGTATAATTTTTGTTCTTGTTTTTATAATCTCGGAACTGCAAACAAAATATGCTTGTTATTTTTTCGCCACTGTTTGCTTGTATTCTTTTCCAGATACAAACTTTTGAAAGTTCTTTATGCAGTTGAGGCTTTCAAAGGTTTCTTTTTAGCAGCAACAATACTCCTTTTAATGAAAGTCCCTTCATTACTGTGGCCTTTTTTCAATGTCTTCGTTTTGACTGAGCTCTGCCTGCTGGGAGCTGAAACCCATTCACTGCTCTCCTGAAGGAAAATAGTTTTCATTCACTAAATCAACATTAATGAAAGTTTTATTCAAAAGATCACATAATGTTATATGAAAAGAAATGTACAATCCAATAATTATAAGAATTAATCAATTAATTATGACAAAAATATTATCCCTTTTGCTGTAACATTACCTGCAACCCAAGTTTCACCTACTGTCATTGTGTCAAAGTAAAAGCTGGCTGGTTAAGATGGTATTTCCCCGGAATGGGACTATCTGGCGTGGGAATTCTGGCTTGAGCTTTTAGGCAATATCTGATTTGGCATAAGCCCATTTAGCAACAGACATTTTGGTGTTTGGGAAAAAAGATTTTACAGTGTTTATTAAGAGAAAAGATTTTTTTTTAAAAATAAATTACTAAAACATAACAAAAATGTTATTTATTTACATTAAAAAGATTTCCACAAATAATTTTTAAAAGAAAGCCTACTAATGTATACGTTTGATCATAGATGCTATCCTCAGGTTGTATTATCCATTTGCATACTCCAGTACAAACAATAGAGAATGGCTTCTGGGTTGAGTTTTTCTGAGTATCCTCTAGTTTGATTCAGATTGGAAGCATTAAATAGTAAAAGCTTTCAAGAGATCACACAAAAGAAAGTAGAAATATCTTGTGATGAGATTACACCAACACCATGTCTATCTTCTTAAAGGTCTTGTAACTTCTTTATTTAATTGCTAATGTGACCCTTGAAATTTCAACTTTTAATTCATTTTTCTTTCCAGTTATTCTCCTGGGGCCATTCTTTCTAAATAGACGGCTATAGTAGTGTGTATAATTTCAACAATACTAATCCATACAAATAGCCTACCATGAATGTATTATACTATAAGTTGTTTCCAGGAGATTAGTTATTTTTTAATAACTTATGGTTACTTTTACATTTATTACAAAATTATTTAGGAAATGAGTATTTTATGAATATTCCCAATATGCCAAGGATCGTTTGAATTTAAATTATTACAGAAAAATAATAGGAACTGGAAATCTTATGAATATAACTCATAAAACTGCAAACATGAAGCATGAATTATTATTTTCAAATGTTTAAACAATTTTCAAAGCATGTGCTTTGTTTGAAATAATCATTTCCTCTTTTATCTTTGAACTTCTGTTCTTATTTATTACTTTTTAATAAAAAAAATGGATTGCATCATAAGGACTGATTTGACCGATCACCGTTAAAAAAGATAACATTTTTTACTTTCGTACTAAGGCTGGTACAGCAATGACTGAGTTTTATTAAAAAAAACGATTATTTTATTTTATTTTTTTATTAAATCAAGTATCATAAACCATTTTTATTAATTTTTGACTACTATTTACATTCATTCTAAATTTTTAGTTTGTTTAATCACAATTTGAGTAAGGCTGGCACGGCAGTGTTATTGTTTTGGTTTTAGTAAAAAAGCAATCGATTATTTTATTATTTAATTTTTATTTAGACAAAGTATTATAAACCATTTTTATTAATTTTTATTTACATTCATCTTAACTTTTAGTTGTGTTTTTAATTACAGTTCAACTTGGTTTTAGTAAAAAGCTATTATTCATTCATTGTAAACCATTTTACACGTGTTTTTTTAAAAAATGGTTTACAATACTTGATTTAATAAAAAAAATAAAATAAAATAATTATTTTTTAATAAAACTCAGTCGTTGCCATGCCAGCTTAGTACGAAAGTAAAAAAAAAATGTTAGCTTCTTTAGCGGTGATCAGTCAAATCAGTCCTTATGATGCGATCCATTTTTGATGGTTAAGTCGTCCTACTTTGCCAATTTTGTTTTTCTGGTCTGGGAAAGGCCAGAAACATTACAAAACAATGTGGAAGGTCAGAGCTGAAAAAATAGATCATAATATGTATCAAAGATTCATGCTGAGCTCTGCCGGAAACTTTCTCTCTGGTCAGACATCAAAAGTGCAAAAGTTTCATTGTAAATAGTAGCAACACTATAATACAAATTCTAGAGAACAAATTACCATTTTAGAATGTTAGCAAGGAAGGAAGAAGGTTTTTGAGTTGAGAAAGAAGAATCCAATTTTGAGGTAGATAGATTTTTCTAATAGTTCCCAATAGACTTGAAAGAAGATTAGTAGCTTGATTTTAGTGATTGTATTGTAGCTGATGTTCAATAAGTACAACTCATCTGGAAAATCCATTCAGCATTATTCTTCATTCATATTCAATGCCAGTTTTGAATCACAGTGATCATGTTGCTTCAATTTCTCAATAAGGAAGATGAAATAAATTTTTTTAAATGATTTCATTTTCACTTTTTATATTACAAAAGAAACACGTACACATCACCACCACCATCACTTTTCTCCTCATCCTCCTCCTCTTGATAATTATACACTCGGCAAAAATTCCTTTGATTTTCAAGTATTTTCATAATCCGTGTTTGATAGGCACCACAATGTTTTGCTTGATATTATAAAGACTATTTAAAAACTATATTTTTGAAAATTAGCAAATTATTATTATTATAACAGGACATCAATAATAGACTACTCACAATTCATATTTGATAACATTTTATATATCCAACACAAACACGCTGCATAGTTATTTAAACCAATAATTTGTCATAAAGTAAATTAGAATCAGTTGTTATTACATACATTCAAATCCAGTGTGCGAGCATATAAAGTTTATTTATAACAATTTTATTATATGCATGATTTCATAAACAATAATTGAATCATTTAAAGCTTGGAAACATTTCATTATGTGATACTGTTATAAGTTACAACATCACTGGAAAAATTTCATAACAAAGCAATAGAATTCAAAATGAAAACGTTTAAGAACTACATCAAAATTATGTTCATTTTAACCTTAAACTTCAATGGTAAATTTTAACGTTAAAATAACTGTTGTTTATTTATTTATCAATTTTGTCATAGAATAATATGTGATAAATATAGTTTTAAATTGCTTAAATGTAATATTTTTTAGATTATATGAATGCTAACAACAAAATTGTTTAGTAAAATCTTTCTATATTGAATAACAGCATTATTAGTAACCGAGCGGAAGCCTTTTTTTAGTTTTCTCCTGATTTTCTTTTAATTTATTATTAATTCTTGACTACTTTCATCTACTATTTGACTACTACCTTCATCTTAATTTTTAGTTGTTTTTATTTAAATTTCTTTTTACCGCAATATGACTCAGGCCGTCAATCTATGGCAGTGAGTAAGCAGCATGGATCAGAAATGAAGAAAAAGCTCACAGTGGCAAGAGGTACGTGAGTTTGAGTCTCAGAAAAAAATTCTTTTGCATTTTTAAGAAATTTTCACTTCAACCACATGAAACTATGTAAATGTTTATACATTTAGGCTGTATATATGATATTGTAATTAAAAAGTCTAATTCTAATTTTGCTGATGGAAACAACACTTACTGGCTCACCATCAATACTAAGGAATCGTTTTTAATCCAAGTCTTGACCACTTACTTGGCGTAGACGGGTACTTCAGCTAGTGTCTTAATATTTATTATAACAAAATTAAATGTATTTTCAAGAAATTATGGTGCACTCTTTGTTATGAAGGATAATGCAACTAAAAAGCTTAACAATCTCATTTTTTTTCCGTAAAGAGCTAATCCGTTTCTAAGAGCTAATCCAAAAATGACAGCAGAAGGCAAAGTGGATCATGTTCACATCAGGCACCCTAAAAGTTGTTGAATCAAAAAGGAACACGATTTGCCTCGACACTGGTGAGGTCACTGAAATGTCAGATTCCACATGTTGACATCTAAGAAGAAACTACAAAATACTTTTTGTTTTTCCGGAAAAAGTATCTTAGTAACTTCGAAAAATTGTTAGTTTTAAAAGAAAACCTATTTTTTATCCAATGTAAGTAACTTCGAACATTTCAGAGACAGACTCGCAACACCAGTTCAGTAAGGCTGGTTTCTTCTTTGATGTCAACATGTGGACTTTGTTTATCTTGGTAACACTGCTGACATTTCAGTGACGTCACCGGTGTCGAGGCAAAATGTGTCCATTTTCAATTCAACAATTTTTAGGGTGCCTGATGTGAACATGATCAAGTCATCCCATTATCCAAGTTCCATCTCTCCCTATCAGTACATGACACTTACCATGGCTGCTGCAGACTGTTGAGCCAATTTGGAGCTGAGGTAAGAAATCTCTTGTTGACACTGGTCCAGCTGAGCTTCTAACTTCTCACGGCGGAGACGCTCGTATTCTAACTGGGCATCAAGTTCATTTATGTGCCTGAAATGTACAAGAGTAAAACAAAAGAAAAAATAATAATTCAAATTTTCACACAGCTAATTATTACACTTTCAGATATTATTATTATTATTGAGTTCTTCATTTGTTATGCATTTATAAAAATGTTATTACCAAATGCAATGCGTATAATAGAATAACATATTTTGGGGATATCTTACTGCTTCCCAGTCACATTAGACAAACTGATCCCAAATTCCCTATCCTAAAGAGTGGGATGGAAGGGCATATCTATATGTCTTAAAAATCTATATTAATTATAGTAAGTATAAAACTGCAACAGCTGGTAAAATCAGCTCTCCTAGAAATTTAGTTTTTAAGAATATATATATATATAT
>VCCN01004192.1:34353-50387 GCA_006491835.1 Architeuthis dux | reverse complement strand
ATATGAATAATGACCAGTTTTCCGGCCAATCAGATGCAAGCAGACAGTATCTAAGAAACATATTTTGTTTGCCAAAAAATTACTCAAACTTACAAACATATTGATACTTTAATCATTTCTAATTCGAGTAAATTCATTGCTGCTGCAACAGTCTTCATCATCAGCCAGAAGTTGTAGTTATGTTGTGTTTTTTGTGTTGGTGGTGTTATTGCTAATCACACACTGATTACACTCACATAGCTGCATAACTCAATCTCAATGCAAAGATGTCCGGTTGACTAGTGCGAAGTAAAAATTAACTTTTATAAATTTAAAATACTATTGAAGCACAGTTGGATTCTATCGAGACCAACAACTATCAGTAAAAGCCTAAAACAACAAGAAAAGTAGACTAAGAAAAAGCTAACTACAGCCACTTTAATTAGGATAACTGATAGATTTAAGGGACATAGATTCATTCTGCATCTGCAATTTCTAAAGTAGATAGAAAAATCCTGTCTATATGTACATGTTATATATCCTTGTCTCTATATCTATGTTTCTCTCTTTCTCTCTTTTAGATTTTGTTGGTCAAAGTGTGGGAATGCCAGGTACGTGCTGTTGCAGCCTCAGCTGGATCTTGGCGATTCTTCTGTTATTTCTGAGTTGGTAATAAAACCTTGAGATCCCACTTCAATAGGAAATATATTATCAAGTCCTGGCTCCTGCATTCTTTGAGCAGATCTTCATATATTTCCAGCTTATATTCAAGAGCCCAGTCAACATTTTCCTCAAAAAGAACCATTAATTGAATGATGTCAACCATTTTTAATTAACCAATCAGATGACAAGATCAGGTCACTGAGCGTTAATGTGATCTCAGCTGGAAAGACCGCAGTCTAAATCTATTGTAACACTCCAATCTGTATAACAATCAAACAAAGATGATCTGTCCATTTTTTCTAAGAATGTTTTCCTTCTTCACAAAAGTGTAGTGTCACAATCAAGGTTTTATTGGAAGTTACACATTTCTTTTAGCATCAGCAAGGACCTCCATCACTCGGTTGTGTCTTCACATAACCTTTTATAGAATATTCACAACCAGTGGGAATGTGCTTGAGGCTAGTAATTTTCTCACATGCATTCCAACAGTCAGATCTTATCAAGTTCCACAATTTGAGTTTGTGTGGGTAGGATATTGTATACTGCCTTTATCAAGGAGCTTATTCTTTTTTAATCCATCTGTTTGATATCACATTATGAAAGTGACCTTTGTTTGATATATTTTTTCCCACTTGACCTATGTTCCTTGCTTTCCTCAATGTGACAAAATCTCTTCTACCATGATATTCCTTCTGTTCCTTGTGGTCTCCTTTGGCCATCAATGCTGTGAATGGAAACCAACTCCAGCACCAACCATTACAGGATCTTTGACATTCTGTTTCTTTCCAGTTTTGATGGACAGTTGGATACTTTTCACAAATGGATCTCGGGAGTCATGCAACATTAGGTAGATTCATGCTTTGCTTATATTATACTCTTCAACAAGTGATGTCAGTGGTAGTTCCAGCTTTGATGTCAAGCTTTATAATGCCACATTTGTTAAAGAGATAGATACTCCCAACCATTTTTCTTTTTTATATTCACTAATTAAACAGTAAATTGTCTTTTTGTAAGTGATATCTGATAGACCTGAAATGGCCATAATATTTTGGTGTATTAAGTCAAAATACACACACCACAATTTATCTTTGGCCATGAGATAACATTCATCAACAGAGCATACATACATATATATGCTTGTCTTGTCGGGTTTGGGCCTGTTGAGCAGCGGAAGCCACAACAGACCCAAACAAGACAAGGATAAAGAAACACCCTAATCCTACGTTATAAGGGTTATCTCCATTTGAAAAAACTTCTGTTTACCCCATCACATTCGGATATTACACCTTCTTACTGCTTCTCAAAACTTTAGAAAATATCAAAGCAATATATAGTTTTTAAAAGCAAGCTTTTTCTAAATACAGTCCTTTTTACAATAAGGGATTATGACAGAGCTTTATTTTTGGTTGGAGAAAATGAAAATCTTAACTGAAAGTTGTGTTTATCATAAAAAAGCAGATGATTATTTCTTTTGTTAATTATTTTTATGCAACATTCATTTTTCTTGAATGGAATTCATGCCGTTAAGATCAATATCTTCAATATTTAGTAAATGTTTATAAAATGTAGAATAAAATATCTTTCCTTGATTGCATGTTAATTTAAAGTGAGGAGAAATTGGAAAAATCTATTTTGTTTGAAGAAACTCAAAAAATAATATTGATTGAATGTTACATAAAATTAATATTCTTTTTCTAATTTAAAAAAAAAAGAATCATGTAATATTTACTGTACAGCAAGGTATTACATTTGTTCAAATTATCTCTTTGAAATCCAAGGAAAATCCAAGAAAAGTAGCAAAAATGATATACTGATATTTGATTAATAATATTTACAGAAATTAGTAACAGTGATATAACCAAAGTGAAGTCCTTTGATTCCCAAAATAAAATGTAGTCTCACCTGGGCAGGCACTAGAGATTAACTTAACACAGGCCAAATGAGCAAATCTTTCAGCAAGGTCTTTTGCTGTGTCTCCCAAATCATTCGTAATGCTCAGATCTGCACCCATTTCTATCAACCACTGAAGGACATTGCTGTGACCTTGACCAGCAGCTGAAAAAACAAACAGAAATGCTATTTTTAATTCGGAGATACTGTGGATTAAGATCCATATTGTCTTGTTTTTTAAAACAGTTTTCAGATCAACACTTTCAATTATTATCAAGTTACAGATTTTTTGTTCACTTTATAGCAATATGTGTTACAAAAAAAATCCAAGAAAAAATGTAAATGAGAAGAATCAGCAAAATGACACTCTTCTGTGAGCAGCATCCTGAATTTTCTGTAATTAATCTAAATTTTTAGGTATAACTTTGGAGATAATGTGATAAAAATAAAATAATATAATAAATACAAATTGATATTAATTTTATGAATCCTTTACTTAAACTATTTTATTTTTATTCACACAGTCATTTCCTTTACATTGGTTCACAATTTAAAAAATATGCAACAAATATTGTCAAACTCCAGGACAAAGTTAGAGTTGACCGTACTTTCCTATGTAACAAGAACAATCCTCACCAAAAATTGGGGAGTAAACTGATATGTAAAATCTCCATTCCCCTATGGTGATTTGAACTCATGACCTAAACTGACAAGTCTTACATACCTCCAAAATGTATAGAAGAATTACACAAGGAAGTAGAAGTAGGAGCAGCCAGGCTTGTGTTTCTGTTGGAACTCTTTCAGGTTTGGATTGTACAAGATGAGTTGACAAGTCACTGATTTCATTTGAATTTCATGACATCAGGCAGTCACAACATTAAAAGCATATATGGAATATGTGTAAACAGATTCAAATTTGACAATGGTGGCATTTCAATCTGCAACCAGGTTTGCTAATCTGGTCTTTTCTTAGTTTTTATAAATGATCAACTAAAAGTTACTGAAAATATTGCTCAGAGTGAGAAGGATCTAGCAAATAATCTTTAGGCAGACCTAAAATGTTAATATGTTGATAATATCAATGCTTCATCACGGTTTACAAACTGGAAAGACATGAAATATTTAAAACACAGCCAGAAAGGTATTTACTAAAGGCTATTTTATCAAGTTATATCCTCTATTCTTGACAGAAAACTTTTAATACTAATCCATGTATATATATTTCTTTAGTTACTGGCAAATATACATAAATAGAAATATATATATATATAGAGAGAGAGAGGAAGAGAGATCAAAAGCACGAAAAAGATAGTAAAGTAATAAGTAAAAAAGACACCTTTATGTGCTGGTGTGCATCCCTTATCATCTCGTTCGTTGATATTAATAACTCCATTTTCTATCAACATCCTCAGGTATTCCACATCTCCTCTTGAAGCTGCCACATGTGCTGGGAATGATAAATCTACAAAATAATTGTACAAAAAGTAAATAATAATTCGAACATAGATATTTATTCTGTGTGAGTTTTACCCATACTAAAACACTCACTATTTCTACAGCTACAGCTGTATAAGTTGCAATTCTAGAAGAATCCATTGTTGTCTAGATTTATGGACTCAAAGAAGTGAAGATTGAATGAGTGAAAAAAAATCAAATATCAGATTTAACAAATGACATTCTATCTGGTACTTAAAATTGTATAATGGATTCCCCTGTAAAAGTATTGTCAATACACTTGTTAGTAGCCAGAGTTTCAGTTTACATATGAAACACTGGGGCAAAATGTGAGCAGCTGATTGGAGTGTTTCTTCCGAATTCAAATCATGAGTCCCTTGAATAAAGAATCTACAGGGACCACATGACTTTCATTGGAAGAAATGTTACACCATGACCATCTCTACATCTGTCATAAAAATCAGAGACAGTTTTGCTTTTTAATACATCCAGACAACTTTCAACTTTTGCTTCAGTCATAAAAACATTTTATGAACCTTCTTTACAAGTAAGGAAAATCTCAGCTAAAATGTCAAATTCTTTTTATTAAAAAAAACACAGTCATACCAACAAAGTATCATACATTTAGTCAATGGTACTTGTCAAAAAGTCACCTGAAAATATTATGCTTACATTTAATTTCATTTTTGGGAAAATGTTTGAATGTATTGAGAAAGGTTTTTGTAACTGACTTTTTCTTCATCAACCAATCAGAATAAAACAAGACAAAATATTACATTTTTATTGTCAAGTTAAATTTGAATTATGATTTTTTTAAAATTTCTCATAATATAAAGAATATTCATAGAAACTGTTTAAGCCTTTAAGCAAGATGGTAATTTTAAAATGTTGATAATCTTTATAATAAGTTTACATTAAGTCATATTTTCCCCAGTTTGCCAATTATTCTTAGCCAATAGTAGACAAAGTAGGACGACTTAACCATCAAAAATCATAAGGACTGATTTGACTGATTTGGTTTACAATACTTGATTTAATAAAAGAAATAAAATAAAATAATTGTTCTTTACTAAAACTCAGTTATTGTCATGCCAGCTTAGTACAAAAGTAAAAGAAATGTTAGCTTCTTTTGCGGTGATCGGTCAAATTAGTCCTTATGATGCAATCCATTTTTGATGGTTAAGTCATCAAACTTTGCCAATTTGCCATAAATGGCAGATGGTTGTTAAATTAATTGAAGGTCAAAAGAGATGAAAATGAAATTGCTAACACCAATAAAAAAGAAAAAAATTAATTTTTTATATGAAAAAGTTATGCATTTTCTCTCCTATCTTGAACAAAAAGAATTATTTAAATGGCAATATTGACTGTAATTGTAAAAGTCAGAGAAAGCTGAGACAGTTTGTAAGTAACAAACTAAAAAATAATCTTCCTAAGTATTGATGGAAAAAATGGCTAGTTTTAAGTTGTAAATAGTTTCTCTAATTTAGATGGCTAAATGGAATCTACAAAAATTATATCCAAGAATTAGTATTTTCAGCATGAGTGTTTTGTTCCCAATTTTGATTTGTTATGTTTTGAAAATAAATTTTAATCTGAATGGAAATCCATGACATCTTTTAAATCACTGATCCCAAAGCTGTATTTCTATTTGAAATGTTTTATTTAAAACGTAATTTATCACTGGTTGAGGAATATGACCAACTGAATAGGGATATGCTTTTCTTGCAAACTGACAGTTATGTAATCACTTGCATAGTTTTCATTTCCACTGAAAAAGTCCCCTTTTGGCAAATGTATAAAGGATAAAAAGGATAGGATAAAAATTCTGTTTTATCATTAATAAACCTAGGAATAAAATGTAGCTGACTTTACTGTTGAACAAGAACTTTTTTTTTATATAAGCCAGAATCTTTCCTTTCTACTTTCATCAAAAATGATGTTGGTGTAAATGTTTTCCCTTACTTTCTATATCTTCTGGATGCTTCTTTTCCCACTCAATGGCTCCAATGTACTTCACCACATCCTCTTTATAAAACTGCTCTGCCAAGTCCTTGGGCATCTCTCCATGGTCATTTCGGGCTCCAAGGATGTCTCTGGGATTAGACTTGCAACTAACTAAAAACTTGATACACAACAGATGACCTTCCATAGCTGCCAGGTGGGCTGTATACGCAAAACACAATACACACAAACATAATCAAGAATAAGAAAGATCATATATAAACTAGCATTCCAAGGGAAGTTATGAATCACTGCCACCCACTTAGTCCGTTGACTTTATGACACTCCCACCAAACTTTAAATTTCACTGAGGGTGTTTATTAGATATTATATCCCTGTTTATAGGCATATCATTGATGTTTTATGTATGCAAATGAAAATGGTGCATGTCATGACCTCTGGACAACAGGAGTTGGCTTGTGCTATTTTTAGAAGCACTTCCTGCTTGTCTCAGCATCTCGAGTTTGCCACGCTTTTAGGCAGAATCACCAGTAAGAGTCAACTGGAACAAGACTGGTCGCATCTATTTGGCGTCTCCTAACTCAAGCATATCTAAAGATCACCTGAATCTTCTAAATGCTAACCACAGTCTATTCTATTTTTCCTCCCTATTGTCTCAACTACTAACAAGTACTAACACCACTAACTAAAGCTAATACTTAAGAAGAAACAGACAAACTAAGAATTTGACTGATCACCTTGTGTTTCTACATAGAACAAAAAATAGGTTGTCTTTTATATATATTGTTTGACTTTGTGACTTCATTCAAAGCCCAAGTCATCACTGTGTGGTTGCACATGACTGGTAATGAGGCTGGATTGGATTCATGTTTTTCTAAAGTTTTAGTGCAAGAGTAGAAAGAAGATTTTTATTTTAACTGTGCAAATGAATTTAATGATGGTAATGACATCTAGGTAAGAATTGATCATCAGAAGTGGAATAATGAGTGAATTGTAAGAATAAACAGAAATAAAATGATTGATACAAATTCATTATAACATGGAAAAATACAAGTAATGGAATAACTGTTCAAGAATGGAATGACATAACAATGAAGTACAACAAGAAATCTTGTAAATGTATCAAATGAACAGGCATAAAAGTTGATTATTCAATATTATAGAGGAATAAAGTACTGACCCTAAAATGAATCAAGTTGAATAGAAATGCTTTAAAGAATTAATTCACTGCAATTTACATCACAACAATGATGCAAATCATTTTTTTAGTACACAATTGCAAGAAATTCTGATAGTAAGAAGACCAGAATCAAAATCAGCTGCAGAATTTAGAAGTGATTCCATCAGAATAGATGTTCAAATAGATAATATAACGGTAGAAATATTGGTTCAAAATTTGAACTTGTCTCAGTGATGGACATTTCCTGGGCTATTCAAATCAAAAGATACATATCAAAGTAACCACTGTCCTTTCTCATTCATTGTCAATGATCAAACATCTATGAGAAGAATAAAATAGCCTAAGATAGATACTGCTAATCTAACTTATTCAGCCATAAGATTTGCTTTACAATGCACCACAATATAACACAGATACTTAAGCACTCGCAGAGACAGTTAAAGAGTATAAATACATTTTAAAAGCAAAGATTTTTGGAAGAGAGATTTACATATGATACTTGGCTTTTAGCAGATATTTTCTTTCAGGTGCTGATGCTGTGTTTGCCTGTCTTTCTTGAGACAAAAACAGAACAGATAGAACAATGAATGAAGGTAGAAATGTTCATCAGGATATCACTAAACAGATTATGCTCAGCATTCCCATATGATGCAGGGAAGATTCTACTTAAATAGTAATTATTATTGTAATGTTTTAAGATTTCTTTTAACTAGATATAACTATCTAGAAATGTTTTTAACAATTTAAGATTTAATATGCTAGCATAATAGCATACTGGTTCATTACATTGTAATACAATGTTTTTAGGTAATATATTTACTGACATGAAAATATACTTAGATAATACTCAATAACTTGTTGAGGTATAATATAGGAGATACCTGTTGGTATTACAGGTTTTACAAGTATGAGGTACTAATTCACAGGTGTGAACTTACATCAACCATGTTTATACCAACACATTGGTTTAAGAATTGAAGAAGAGAGCCAAAAAAATACTTTAGAATACAGTAGAATATCCTAGTGACATGATAAAACCCTGACATAGCATACACATATTGAGGCAATGCCTGTCACACTCTTTGAACAATGACTATAGTTCTCTTTGTAGAACTGGATTTTAATGAGGAAAAGTTACACAACATCACTTGTTTTGGTACTACTTGACAAAGCCAAATTGGCCTGGGTGTTCTGGCATGAACATTTAGGTGTCAAACCTATTTTGGCATAAGTCCATTTGGCAACTGACGTTTTGGCATTAGGAAAAAAAAATGTTGATTGATTCAAACTTTAAAAAGACTTAAAACTGTTAATTTAACTTTATTGAAAAAATATTTTTGTGCTGCAAATAAAGCTTAAATTAAAAAAAATTAACGGTTTTTAATTTAAATTTACTGTCATATTTCAGTTTGTTTGGAGTAAATTAAACAAAACTGAATGTCCAAGAATTGTCTACGATTTAATTAAAACAAAAATTAATTTACCTTTGATCTTTTTATTTAAATAAAAGTAAAATTCTAATATGACTAAAAAAAAAATCCAAGGTATTATGTAACTAGAACTGAAAAGTCTATTATTGAATGTCAAAATGTAAGGTTTCATTTAATGTAAAATTGCTCAAAATTTATATCTGTTTTGTTTTTAAATAAAATGAAAAACCGAATGAATTTTTAATAAAAAATTAATTAAATTAATTTTTGTTTTAATTAAATCGTAGGCAATTCTTAAATGTTCAGTTTATTGTTTAATTTACTCCAAACAAACTGAAACATGAGAGCAAATTTAATTAAAAACTGTTTAATTTTTTTTAATTTTAAGTTTTATTTACAGCAAAAAAGAATTTTTTCAATAAAGTTAAATTTACAGTTTTAAGTCTTTTTAAAGTTTCACCTGTGAATGATGATGAATCAATCAAAATTTCTTTTCCTAAGACAAAATGTCAGTCGCCAAATGGGCTCACGCCAAATCGGATGAGGCCAGAATGCCAACACCAAATCGGCTTTGCCAAATAGTCCCATTCCAGCATCACCCTTACAAATTCTTTTTCCATACCAGTGAAAGTATGCCAGTGATGAGACCCATTGGGAATGGTGAATTGGAAATGTATACTCATGCCTTTCCGAGGTTGTTGGCCAGCAACTATTTTGTTGAGTCGACTTGCAGGTCACCTTATTCACTTAGATATTCTAAGGTATAAAATAGTAACAAACTGATGCTATGATTATGTTCAGAATCAGACTTACTGCCATATTGGTATGATTCAAATGATAATCCACTCACCTGGAGTGTTGCCATAATTGTCTGTGTCATCAATTCTTCCCTGCCATTTGTACAATGTTTGTACACAGCCAAGTCGACCATGGAAAGCAGCTGTATGCATTGCTGCCCACCCATTCTTATCCATAACATTCACATCCTGTCATAATGCAGAATAAAAATTAGAAATAGATTTTCTTTTTAAATTTCTGAAAAGTTTTTAAAAGAGTTTTGTTCAGTATTTCCAAAAAGACAATTTTAACAATGTATCTTTGGACACTGTAAATATGAAATAACTAGATAAATTAAATTTAACACCAAAAGATTAGATTTGAAAAATTGAAGCTGGCTACAGAATAAATGAGTGAGTTGCTTGTGATATTCATATAATTTCTGCTCTCTGAACAGAACTTTTACAAATGGCTGAAAGGACAAATTTTATTTTCATTGCATTTCTATATATGTTACATTGTTTTTCTATAATGTAGAAACTGTTCTATAAGTTTATGGTTGCTCACAGATGTATTATTTTCATTCCAAGGATTTTAGATTATGAATGGGATTTTTTTTAAATAATGAAAAGGTAATTTCTTTTTTAATAAAAAAAACTAAAACATATTCCAATAGTTGTCAACACTTATTCAATACTGTGTAAAAAGTCATTTTTTGTATCTTAAAGCGGTTTTTATTGCTTGTAAATAATTTTATTGTTTCTTTTATAAAAAAAAGGTGAAGGGTCCCTTAAGAGACAACTCCCAATGGAGTATGGAGCCCGGTGACAAAGACCCGGTTTCTGTTGTATGCGTCAGCTTAGTGATCCTTACAAGTTTCAAGTCTGGTCGAGACCAGGACTTTATTCCTACAAGTTTTTTATTATTGGCAGCAAGTCCACTGAAGGGATATCTCCACCATAATCACACAGCTTAGAGTGTACTCAATTAGCTGCTGAGTGCACAGGGAAATTTGTCCTAATGAAGAGTTTTCCACACTCTTCGCTCATACCGGGAATCAAACCTGGACTTTCTGCGTGTGAGGCAGGTGTGCTAACCATTACACTATCCAAGCGGACTTTCTTTTATAAGGAGCAAACTTATCAATTTTTAATTACTGGGAAAGTCTTTACCTTCATCATGAATTACCAAGTACAAAAATAAACATCTACCTACATTTACCTGACAAGCTGTGTGTGTATTCTTGCATGTGCATGCACACACTCTCTCAGTGTTCGGGCAAAGCTTACCAAAAATCAATGTTGCTAGAAATCATGAGATCTTTAATTCATTAAAAATCAAGACAAATAGTGTTTCTTTTTGTACAGAAATCAACTAAATATTTACTTACGGCTCCACCACGCATTAATGTGTTGAGGCAGAAGGAATTTCCATGTGCTGCAGCCATGTGAACTGCAGTGCTGCCTCGATTATCTTTTGTATTCAGAAAGACATTATTATTCACCAGGGCTTGCAGGCAGAAATCATGTCCCCGAATACCAGCAATGTGTACAGGTGTCCAGCCCTGAGGGGTACACATTGTGGGGTCAGCACCTTGCCATAACAACCAATGCAGACACTGAAAACAGAAATAGTAAATAGTAGTTAATATTAAATTAAAAAAGGATTTTTGTCTTAAACATTATATATATATATACACGATACATTTATTAGTTGAGAACCTATATTTGCCTGGCACTGGTGTGAATGACTGCTAAATGAGTTGCCTAAATCGTAAATGTGAATAAAGAAACGAGCTCTGTGCAGGGATCGAACCCGCGTCCACCCTGGAAACAACCTTATATGCAGGTTCTGCTCTACCAACTGAGCTAACAAAGTTCTCATGGTAGCCAGGAGTCTTTTAATCCTACACTTTGCTGGTCTCTCTACTCTCACATTCGTATTTAGGTACTAATATAATGTGGTTCTTTATACGGAAAGGATATAAGGAAAAATGACCCAGTTTGAACAATCGCAAAGGTACTGTGTTCCATCATGATAATCCTTATTCTTCGTATCTCACTCCATCTGATTACCAGTTATTCCAGAGTTTGCAGAACCATCTTGTTGGACTAGTTCTTAAAACACCTGAAGAGGTGAAAACTACCCTCTCTGCATTCTTTTCCTCCAAACCAAAACATTTATACAAAAATGGTATTATGAAGCTTGTGAATTGTTGGAAGGATTCTATTTAAAGATGAATTTTTTAAAAAATTTTCTGACTCTTCGGACATTAATTATGGGATGACCTGACACATACCTCATAGTGTTCCAAAACGTTTATACATCTGGCACATGATATAATTTTATTTTAAATACTTATTTAGCAATTCCCAAAACCAAAAACATATCCATTTTCTCAAAAAAACAACACACGCATATAAATAGCGGTTTGATCACAAAAACAATAGACTTTTTAAAAACTTTTTACAAACATTAAAACATTGGATTTTCAATGAAATGGTACCATGCCCGAAATGTATAAAGAATCTGGAACACTGTAAGGTATGTAAAATTTTATCATTTTAATTTGAAGTAAGTTTTTTTTGCAGTATGAGTAAACTGAGATTTTACCTATTAAATGCTTGCCAGATCTCTCAAAAAATAACTAACATATCATCTAAATTATGAGTAATTATACCTGTGGTTAACATGAAAAAAATTATATATGCAAATTCAGGAAGTATTTTAAAAATACTTCAGCATAGAATATTAAAAAACACACAAACAAATTCAATATTTTTCCTTTTTTTCAAATATATCTCAATATGACGATTGTCATACACAACATATGAAGAATTGACTCATTATTTATGTTTTATTTAAATTGTACAACAAAAAATATTTTTAAATAATTGAAAATGAATTATATTGGTTCATTAATACATTTAAAACCATTTCAAATATCATCTGCTATATGTAGCACTAGAGGCAAATTTATGATTTTTTAAAAACAATTTAGGATGATTCCAATATAACTATCCCTTCTACTGGAGTTGAAAAGTCATACATTCTCAGACTGTACCATGAATAATCATAGCAAGCTCAAAAGAAGAGCAAGTAATTCCAATATTGCTATGGTAAATGATAACTGGTTATTCATCAGATACATGTTAAAATTACATGTTCTTCTCATCTGTAACAATTTAGTGTGATCCCAATATGCTTATTTTAATCCTGTGCCAAATCTCAGCTCAATTCATCCAGTAGTTTTGCTGTCTGTACAGTCTGGACACATACACAGATGCAGTCTTTTATTTAAGATATGAAATAATACATATCTTGAATGAAGCAATGATAGCCTTTGAAATTTTCAGTGTTATTTTCACAAAGCATACTGTTTCCTACTTTTAGGAATTGCTACAAAGTGGCATTTTGTAAAAGCGCTACATGAATTTATTATATCAGTTGATATGGGATCAATGGCTGTTCTGGTCACGTAAACTTTTGTTACAGAGGCACAGGGTCAAATATATTTAAATACTTTAAACAGATTTAGCACACCTAATAAGCCATGATGATTTTTGTCTTCTTTGCATATTTTCTGAGAAAGGTGATAAAAATATTTGGCAAAGTAGGACGACTTAACCGTCAAAATGAATTGCATCATAAGGACTGATTTGACTGATCACCACTAAAGAAGCTAACTTTTTTTTACTTTCATACTAAGCTGGCATGGCAATGACTGTTTGATTTTCAGTAAAAAACGATTATTTTATTTATTAAATCAAGTATTGTAAACCATTTTCATTAATTTTTTACTGCTATTTACCCTAATCTTAATTTTTAGTATTTAAAAAAGAAATGTGTAAAATGGTTTAGAATAAACGAATAATAATAGCTTTTTTACTAAAAACCAAGTTGAATTGTAATTAAAAAAACAACTAAAAGTTAAGATCAAGGTAAATAGTAGTTAAAAATTAATAAAAATGGTTTACAATACTTTGTCTAAATAAAAATTAAATAATAAAATAATCAATTGCTTTTTTTAATAAAACCAAAACAATAACATTAATAAAAATGGTTTATAATACTTGATTTAGTAAAAAGAATTTTTTTAAATAATCGTTTTTTACTAAAACTCAAACAGTCATTGCTGTGCCAGCTTAGTACTGGAGTAAATAGAAATACTGTAAGTATGAAAGTAAAAAAAAATGTTAGCTTCTTTAGTGGTGATCGGTCAAACCAGTCCTTATGATGCGATACATTTTTGACAGTTAAGTCGTCCAACTTTGCTGAATATTTTATGACTTTTAGGAGTTGTGGCAATGTGTATGTATGCTTCATAGTTTTAAATGTCTAGTCATAACCATATGTTTAGAGATAGGATCAAAAGTTGAACTTTTAAGAACTTGTCTATTTACACCTAATGAAGGAATATATGAATAAAAATGTTTGGACTCAAACTTTCAAATGCTCTCAGATCAGCATCCATCTGAAATGAAGAGTCTCACAGCTGTACATATATTCTAAAATCCAGCTGATGTTTTTTTCTATATTTTCCCTTATCTCATTTCCATGAGCTGAATCAATCGCTGTGAGTGATTTGTTTAAAAAGTGATAATTGGATGCAGAACTCAGAACAAGACAATAAGGTTATTTACCTCAAGGGCTCCAGCATTGCAGGCTGAGTGCAGGGGAGTGAATTTGTTTTTACTGCTTATCTCATTAATGTTAGCGCCACACTTCACCATTTCCTCCACCTCTTTGATGTCTTCACACTTAACAGCTTCATGGATGTTGGCATACTTCTGCATGGCTGCAAAGATAGCCAAACCAGGAATTGTTGATGATTCTTGTTGTTTACTTAGAGATATGAGATCTCTGCATGCCCCTATTGACTAAAACCTGAAAGCCACAAGTTATATTTTCCTTTCTAGCTAGCACTTTTCAATAGCATACAGAAACACATACAGAAAATGAGAATATTTTCTCACACACATGCACATTCACACACACACACACACACACACACACACATACACAAATGAGTCGGACGAAAGGTTGTGTCAACATCAAAGATGGGAAGAAGAGATTAGATTGTCCGAACAAAAGTTGGTTTGGACACATCTGTTTCCTCAACTACAAAAATACTTGAAACTGTAAGATTTTGAAAATGTCTTCTGCAATATAATAACATCCAAATATTTATACTTTTGGATATCAAATATTATAAGGGCTGCTGATGAAATATAATTGGTATAGCCCATACTCTTGACTTAAACCTGAACCAGTTAAAAATCCATCCATGAGTCATCTTCATCTCTATATTTTGTCAAGTTGTTTAGTCTATATAATATTGCATTAAAAATGCATTAAGATATGTAATTTCCCAAGTAGTTATTGATAACTAGCAGGGATACTTGGCATTGCCCATGAAAAACATAACCTCAAAATAGACAACACAGTAAAAATATCTTTCTCAAATCATCTTATCCAACACAGCAAATGGAAAAACTATTATTTACGCATAAACGTAAATCTTTACTTCTAATATGCACTGTTTACCGAGTGTCTTAGAATGATGGCCTTACTGAAGTAGTGACCAAAGAAATAAACCAAAAAATAAGATGAAGTAAAATAGTAGTCAAAAACGAGTAATAATGAATAACAGTACTTACCCGCCCCCAAGTCAAGTTTATATTAGAAAATTACCAGAATTAGCAGAGTCATGTGTCGTTAAGCCTCCCCTTGCAAAAAGTTGGCTTCACTATGAATTGAAATATATAGAATTTTTGTCAATGAAAAAAGAAAATGGTTAGAAGGAAGTTTCCCTTCACTATGAAATGAATTACATGTTTTAGCTAGAGTTGTTGTTATAGATAAAAACAGAAGTGGAAGAGGGAGAAACCCAAACTGCCACTGATTCAGTGCGTGTTAGTATTACTGCTGCTATCAGTGTGTCATTGCCAAAAATGCGAAAACTGACCAAAAACACAAAAACCTGTTTAAGAAATGATTTTATTGTAAGAAGTGTGCCATTTGAAAGAAGAATGAAAGACGAAAAATCTGGTATAGAAAATAAAATTTTCTGATCTTCAGAATCGAAGATTGTCTAGAGAATGACCTCAGGTAACCTTGAATGAACTCAAAGTTTAGCCTATGTGGGAAGTCAATACTTACTGATTCTCCATGTCAAATATCATGCCAATCGGCTTCATAGTTTTACTGAAGAAGAGGCACGAACAAACAGAGGACTCTAGTATTAGTATAGATAAGTGTTGGCTTTACACACTGCCCTCTATAACATGAAAAAGCAAAAACAGGGGAGTAATATATGATGTTTAGTGAATCTTGTGCTTTCTTCTTTTGTGCTTCTGAAAATGTCTTTTTCTTTTAAGATTTTGGTGAATGAAAAAATTGAAAATTATGACGTAATCAAATTCTTGAAATTTCAGAATAAAATCCAGACAGATGCATTCACAGGCAGATGTGTGATGAGCATCAGCAAAAAATGCAAACCAAAACAAATTTGAAACTTTCAGATGTTAACTGCTGATGTAAAATATTTACATAACATAACACAGGCACACACTCATCATACATGCACGTGCATATACACACATGTATTCATATACATAGGTGTCCATCTTTGTATATAAGTGATTGCAGTAGGAAGCTATTCATTTTAATAATAAATGGTGACTTTTTAAAAA
>VCCN01004192.1:12948-31071 GCA_006491835.1 Architeuthis dux | reverse complement strand
AAAATGTCTTTATAATTATCATATATATATATATATATACTTACGGGGAAAGTTCAAATAACACTAAGAAATACTAGTGACAGTTGGGAAATACATGAAGTGATAAGGCTTGGTAACCCGGTTCACAATGTGCATTTTCAAGGGACTGCGACAACACACAATCACTACCACATCACAAACAAATGGGATATGTCCCCATGATGTCCCAAAAGTGTGTGTGGTGGGGCATAATAACATCATCACATCAGAGTCGACAACACCATAAATCTCGGACTGAGATTATAAATTGATTGAAGGGAACAAGATTCAGGAAAATAACACAGAAAACACAGGATTCCTTTGTTTGTTGGCATGAGTTACTAGTTTTTAAAAAAAACAGAAAATTCCAGTTGTTCCAGATTGGATAATGTAGAACGTTGTCTCGACTATCCAGCTGAAGTTCACATTCACCAACCGCTCAGCATTTTGACATTATTATCTTGTCAGTAAATTCAAATCTCATATCATTAAATTAACGTTTCATTTCTGGGCTCATGAACATTGACTGGAAAGTTGTGAATACAAGGATATAAGATGAGGTGACATTTTCATCTGGAATTCCTAACAAAGTCTGGTGGTATTGTATGGTACTGCTGGGGCACTCTGGGTTAGCACTAATGACACTTTGGCCCTGAAACCATGCCAGACCCCTGGATCATCATCTGATGAAGGCTTTGTTGGCAGCACAGCTGTTGTTTTGTGATATACAATTCTATTTATTATTTAAACAAGGTAGAAATCAATGTCATGGAATTAGCTAGCAAAATGGAGTTACCTAAAAATTGATTTATCTTTAAATAACAGATGTTGTTTTTGTGACACTGACAATTTTCAAGCAAAGATCTTACTCATGGAATATTTTACACTAAAGGGAGCATCTGTGAGACTAAAATATGGTTTTTGAGAAGCAATAAATGTGTTCTCACCATTTGAATTGTTTTCAGTGGTTGACAGGAAAATCCTGCCGTCAGGTTGGTGAAGCTACTTAAATCCCTTAGAAAGACATTCTTGACTTGAAAAAAAGTACACCACCAATCAAAAAAATAGAACACTGACAAAATCTTTGTTCTTCCCTCTTTTGCTAAAAGTCATTGAAAAACTTTTTTGTTAAAATTGAATTATTTTTATGGTGGTTTGTTGCTGGCGTCCGGAAGTTTTGTGGAGGAAAAAAGTCCATACTAGGATTTGGGTATCTGAGCTTCTGTGGGGAAGGTGAACACCAGCTTAAGCGCAAAATTTCTCCATAATAAAGGTTTTTTATAAAAGCGAAAAGAATGACTCCATTTAAGTACGGTCATGACAAAGGAATAAACAGCAACAAATGAAAAATGAAAGAAACAATCCTGTAAAAAGAAAGAAACATTTATTTATTCAAACAAATGAGGAATGTATAGATTTAGTTAATGTTTATATGTGTGTGTATGTGAAAATATGAAAGTCCATATATATTGCGTTTTCGTGCGATTTTGTGACACTGCAAGTAAAATGTTTTTGTGTCAAAGAGTCCATAATGATGGTAATGTGCGTGTGTGCGAAATCAAGGTGAGTGGCATACTTACATTTTGGTTGAATTGTGGGCTTATTAGGAAAATCTGGGGTCTTGGCTCCCAGACCACAAGGTCCAGGAACCCAGGGTGGAAAAGGGCTGAGGGTGGTCGGCACGTCTTTTCGTGAGGCTGGACTGAGAGGAAAGAGGCTGATTCAAAGTTAGCACCCATCATGTGATGGCTTACTGGTCCCTGATTGGTGTGAGGAAGCATGGAGAAGGCAGGGGGTCTGAGTTACAGTGTGTGGAGAGTTCATGGGAGACAACTCTGTTTGACTCCACCACACTTTCACGTCACTTTGCTTTGTTCCTTTTTTAGATATGCTAGGACAGAGCTTCCCAAACTTTAGTGTGTCACTGATAATCTCTATGTGTGTCGTGAAATTGCTGTATTGAGTTGAGTACAATGCGAACTCAAATATAATGAGACCCCCTCTTTTTTGTAGCTAAAAATCAGTAATATATTTATATATTTTTTCTTTTTTTTACACTCAAGTATAATGCCACACCCTAATTTTGACCCCGTTTTTTTATATTAAATTTCTCACATTGTACATGAGTAAATACAGTAAGTAAAATCTGTTGAATTTTTACAAATATTATTTTATCTTTTTTACTGGAAGCAGCATTCTGAATCATATTGGATTGGCTAACAAAACTTAATGTGCCGCAAAAAATTTCATTTTTAAAAACTGTGTCACCAATGCAAAAAGTTTGGAAAGCTCTGCAGTAGCATCTCTAGCCGCAATTGCTGTCACTGACTGACGGGCTGACATACCGAAATGTCAGTTATGTCCCTTGCTCAATTTTGCCAATTTAGATGCTTTTCATCTAAATCTAGATCTTTTTGGTTGTTTTTGTTTGTCAGAAATTGCTATTTAGATATTTCTATTTGATAAAAGTAATAAAATAAGTAATATTTTTAATAATTAAGTAATATTTTAATAAAATTAATGTTGAAGATTAAAGTTACATTTAATTTATTAATTATATGTCATATATTTACTAGATATTAGATATATATCTTGTAAATCTAGATGTTTCTAGGTGTTTGAAGATATTTTTGACTCAATTTTAGATGCAAACTTAAAGTTCGCAACACTGCTCTCGCTAAATCTTCACTCAAGAAAAGAACTAGTGCATCTATGGTCTGACTTCCTTTTTAATAAATCCAAACTGATCAATTATTTCATTTTTGTCAAATTTCATTCACTTACTAAGAAATTTATTATAGCTTATTTTTTCTGATTATGAATCAGTTTGGGGGCATTTTTAGATGGTTTAAATCTGTAAGGAATTTAGAGAATTTATTTCTGATAGTTATTTTATCAACAAAATTCCTTGAATGTTTTTATATTTAACAAGAAGTGAAAAACTATGATATGCAGTTTCTTCCAGCTAATATGCATATCTATAGGTAAGACTTTTCAGGACTATTATATTTCACCATGTATAATCATCTAACATAGATAATCCGCACCTCCCGATTGTAAAAAAAGGTAAAGCATCCTGTCTCTTAAGAGACAACTCCCAATGGAGTATGGACCCTGGTGATGAAAGAATATCTCCACCCTAATCACACAGCTTAGAGTATACTCAATTAGCTGCTGAGTGCACAGGAAAATTTATCCTAATGAAGAGTTTTCCACACACTTCGCTCATACCAGGAATCAAATTCTGGACCTTCTGCATGTGAGGCAGACATGCTAACCATTACACTATCCAAGTGGACACCTCCCAATTGTACTTGGAGTATAAACCTAACATAAAGACCCGGTTTCTGTTGAATGCGTCAGCTTAGTGATCCTTGCAAGTTTCAAGTCTGGTTGAGACCAGGACTTTATTCCTACAAGTTTTTATGATCACCTCCTTGGCAGGATGCAAGCTCACCAAAGGGATACCTCCACCCTAATCACACAGCTTAGAGTATACTCAATTAGCTGCTGAGTGCACAGGGAAATTTGTAATAAGTTTTCCACACTCTTCACTCATACCGGGAATCGAACCCAGGAGCTTCTGCGTGTGAGGCAGATGTGCTAACCATTACACTATCCGAGTGGACACCTCCCGATTGTACTTGGAGTATAAACCTAACATAAGAGTTCAGCGTTTTAATTGTGTCATGAAGCAACGAAACATGCCGAGTTGTGCGGGCATCATTTTTAGTCAAGCTGTTATACGAAACGCAAACTCATTTTTCCAAGCCTATAATTGATACAAGTGAGTGAATCACTATTTGTCAGGTGCTAGCTATACTTATTGTTATTTTGTAGGTTTTCGTGAAAATGTACATGAGGAATGAGCTGTCCACTGCAACAAAGGAGAGGATAATTTAAAAATGGCTGAATCTGCTCAATCACCTTGGGATATTGATTGTGTGCTGGATTTGAATAATCATACTGTCTACAGAATTATTGCAATGCATCGTGAAACTGTTAAATTGCAGAATGTAAAGCATTGTGGCCAAGAACGGTTAGTGAATGTTTTGACCAGAGGATAAAAGTTATCTCAATTTTGACCACCGCTGTAAAAGAAAGGCTGTTAGCACCTGTAATGTTCTTGTTGTGTTTATGTGCCTTTGTTGTTCTTTCTGTGTAAGATTAGAATGCGTTTTGATTCGTAATCGTGTTTAAGAAAGGATAAAACGAAAGACACATGTTGATAAGAGCTATGCTTGAGCTGAACTGAGCCTTTCCCGTTCCTACCTCCGGTCCGCTCTTTCTGGGACCGGAAACGAAATGGGGGCTGCTGGGTGATTGCTTCGGCATGTTTATTGATTTAATACAACATAAATATGTATAAACATTATAGCACCTTCTACTTTTATTTCTAACAAAAAGGCAACTTACAAAGAGAAGTGATTTTTATGCTGATTTCTGAGTCTATAGCACTTTCCCTCAAAAGTTCCAGATTCCTATTTTGTCACTATTATGTTGTTTGATGTTATTATGTCTTTGTTGTTTGTGTATTGGTTTCTGTTCTAGCTGTGTTTAGTTTGAACTGTATTTAGCTGTGCTTAGAAAAAGATGATTCAAAGAGACGAACAAAGACACATGTGTGCAGGGCGATTGCCTGGTCAAGAGAGAGCTTTATCCGTTCTCATTTTCGGCCCTTGTTTTTTGGGACCGGAAACAGAATGAAGGCTGTTGGGAGCTTGCTTCGGCGTGTTTATTTATATTAAGCATAAACATTAATACATACATATATAAGCATTACAAGTCACTACTTTAACCTTTGAGGAGACTTTGCTTTTTCTCCAAATCATATTTTTCTTATCTCAAAGGAGCCTAGAGATACTTTGCTGCTGTTTCTTCTCTTTCTTAGGACTTTCACTTGTCCCTCCTGACTCAGGCTCAACTCTCTCACTGTAGTGCTGCTACTATATAATATAATATAATATTATATAATACAAAGATATTCGCCTGCCTTAAGGTTTAGCACTTCAATTCACTTGCTGCTCTCAGGCTACCAATATGTCTGGCTCCAAGGCTACTTCCAGACTGACTCCCAGACCTCTTTCTGTCAACTCTAGATGCTCATTTCTAATGATGCCTTTTCTTTAGTTCCAACCACTAGTTGGGTACACTCCCAACTCCTATTTTCAAAATGCAAGATTAATTCATTAGTTTAGAAGGGGTTAGACGCATACACAAAAGACTTGTTTTATTCTTAAGATAATTTTACACAGACTTTACATCTCCAAGATACAATGGAAGTAGACTTTTCTCTGGTTTTGAATCATTTTCTCTTCTCATGTGAATCTGGGGGGGATTGAGCTTCATTAATCCAGCACAACATTAAAACGAGTTTTCTAACCACTGAGCTAAACATGTACAACTCACAGGCATCCGTAAGAGGTTGCATTGCACCCCCCTGGAAAAGTATTACAACTCATTTACAATAATAAAGTAATCTACTCAAAAAGACATCTCTGAAAAATAAAAATTCCAGAATTTGTAAATTATTTTTATTACTATACTAAACAAAGAACTAATATTGATGTATTGACAACTACTTGTACTATTTTTACACCCCTTCTCCCTATACAAACAACAAGAATAAAACTGTAAAATTACTTCCCAATTTCGAAACTTTGTTTTTGTATAACTTTCGATTCCTTTGGGCTATTAAGAAAAAATAAAAAGTTTTCTGATCCTCAGTCTGTGCTCTTTCAAAAGATGCATTAATTGGGGTCCTACAAACCTTAGAAACTTTTGACCTGATCACCCTAATAATAGCGCAATCGGAAATAAAGAATAAGCCTTTGCCAAATATATCTTTTTGTGCTCCCAGCCCCTGGAAATATATCCCTTTTCAACCCTCTGGAAAAAATGGCTGTATATGTTTAAACCAGGTTCATCATTATGATGACAGGAAATAATTCTGTTTATATACTTGAAATAGGCTTTTTTTGACAGCAGTTAATTGCGTCATTAAGCCAGCTTCAGTGTAATTGGGCTGGGATTAAACTAATCAGAAAAATGGTAGTTAAATTTGGTATGTCCATATCAGAATAAAGATTATTTAAAAAAATATTGATATTCTCAGATGTGACCGTCTTTTCACTTATGCTGTTCCATGCGTTTGCTACTGTAGAGTTGGGGTTTCTACAAGGTTGGTAATTGTAAGGGATTAATAAATGTTAAAGAGGGGGAGAAGTTAATTGAGTTGTAGAAGAATGTGTATCGTTTCTACATTCAAAATTAGCTGTGAAAAAGTAATGCCAAAAATGACCTGTCATGGCTGCCGGTGGTCGCACCAGGAATAGTAGTCAGTTGTCCTGAAGGTGAGGGAAAAAGGAAGGGCATGTGGTCAAAAGAAAAGAGGAAGATGGAAAATCGGCCATATTGGTTTTTGGCGGTCAATTCAAACAAAGGAAATATACAGAATCAAAACACAAAGGCATCAGATTTAAAATGAAAAAAAACATTGTACGGAAAAAGGGTACAATAAAAAGGAAATATACGCATATGGTAAAAGAGAGTTAGTGAAAGGTTTTGGTGAGATGAAGAGTTATGGTAAAAAGAAAAGAAAAGGGATTTTGCCTTTAACCGTTTTTCGAGTTCTGAAATGGATTTTGTGAAAATCTTTTAGGTGATAATTGCGCCAAAGAATATGTTGCTCTCAGCTAAAGAAATCAGGTGTTAGATGAAAAAGAGGGCTTTTGACAGTAGAACAAATGCCAGGTATGTAGTAAAGATAGGTCAGGAAGACATTTAAGGAATTGCTCTGCTAAACCTGATTTTAACAGAAACTAATCATCAATGGTCATGTAAGTTCTCGAAAGAGCCTATAAATGAGGTATTTATTCCTAGTCGTGGCGAAAAGGAATGGAGAAAGAATGACCAATGATTTGAAGTAAGAAGAGATGGCATTTGAAGAAATGTCCGTAGTTAGAAAGTGGGGCGACCCCAAACATAAAGTGGAAATAAGGTAGAGATGTTTTTACGTGCCAGAGAAATAGACACGGGCGAAAGAAGCACTGTAGGGAACAGTCTACGAAAGCCAAGATAATCGAAAAGCAAGGGTTTTTATACTCGTGATGACGTCAGAAAAAAAAGGAAGCTAATATTTAGTTGCGTACTTGATAGGGTTCAGAGCTGGCCCCGTCGAGGTGACAAGACCGTTTTGCTATTCTAAACCCTATTTTAGTACTTTGTGAAATATGACCGCTACACTACTCTTGCTGAGAAGATAGTGAATGACAAAGTGGATACACAGCAAAATAAAGTGACATTTTTCTTTTAATGGCTGCTACTTAACAATGATTCTTATTTCATTTTTCATGCATTTTTACCAAATTTTGTTTTTTCACAGAATTGATGGTGATAATTGTATTTCCAGTTTTTATCATAAATAATTAAAAACAACCATCTGCTATTTATTAATTTTCTACTAGTATTTCTTTTATCTTAATTCTGTTGCTTTTTATTGAAGTTCCCAGATCATCACTACAATCATTAAGTAAGTGACACGGATCATAAATAAGCCTTAAAGCTTATTCTCTATATTTCCAATCTGCACTGCTCACTTAACGATTATAGAATAATGACGATCTGGGAGTTGTGATAAAAAGAAATAAGTTAAGAGAAATCTAGTCTAAAATAAATAATAATTGACAATGCTTCATCAAAGAAATTCGAACATCACCATCTGTTGTGTTAAATAAAGAATGACAGGTATCATTTTCGACACCACAACTGTTTGAGATATTAGGTTGGCCGAAAGAAGACCTACCAAGTCAAGTGCTGTCTCCCCACCGCATGTAATGAATTTGTACGAATCTCCCACATTGAAAAAAATGTGCCTGTAAAAAGTTTTTCTCTCCTATTTTCAGACCTACTAAGTCTCCCACATTTTGTTGATTATCTTGGTTTAAAATTATGTTAAGATAGGCTTTCAATACACTGAAATAGCTGTTTTAGAGCTTCTAGAATTGAAAATTTTCTTCACCACATCAACCATGGTGGGAGGTAGCATTTTTTAGGAAATCTCCCCTCTGAGAATTTCTAAACCTTGGCAGGTCTGTGAAAAGTTTGTTCTGTTACTGTTGTTTGAATGATATTAGGAATTCAAATAGTTCTTCAATGTAATATTCGAATGTGATGGGGTAAACAAAAGTTTTTAATTTCAAAAAGATTAATTTCAAAGGACGTTGCCTCCTTTGAAATCGTCCGAAGAACTATTCGAATGTTAATGAATGACCCTTCTCAAAACTATAGGAAAGATATTAGGTATGTTTAGTTTTTAAAAAGTTACTTTTTTCTTCTGGTTTTTACAAACCCGGAGGATGAGATCTGTCTGAGAAATGTTGGATTAAAGTACAGAAAAACTTTTTGAAAATAATGAATTAAAATTCAGTTAAAACACTTTCAATTGATTTTCTTAGGCTAAACATCTGACAGTTGCTAACTTTCTTTTTTACCTGCACATGTAATAAAGAAATAACCCGTAGCGTTAGTTTCTCGATTAAAATGTCAACGATTTGTTAGTACTTTCTGAAATAAGCTTTCATTCTAAAAATAAAAAGAATAGTTTATCTGACATTTTATATAACTGTATCCATTCTTATACATTTCAATTAATTACATTGAATTAAAATTCGATATTCATTAAAATGACGAAAACTTGTTTACCTGGCATTGTCTCCCTCTAGTTGTTTTCCCTAGTTACCACATGGCAACGTGATGATCAGAATGATCACATGCTATGAGAGATCAAGAAGATCTAAATTTAGAAATATCAAATCCTTGCAACCAACTGTTCCGAGTATGATATAAAATAAACTTCGAAATTAACGAAATTAACGAAATCAACTTCACATTTTTGTTCTGTAATCAATCATGGATTTTCGTGAAATTACTTTTAGTTTATATTGATTGAAACAACTATTGTTAAATTGTTATTCATATGTAATTTTAATTGGGAGATTTTGACATGTCCTTAATCATGAATTAATCATTTTGTAGCGTTTGGGGGTAAAAATGATATTTAACAAAAAGAGTACCCCGAAATTTCTACTTTTCAGGGGAGAACATTCAAATCAGTTAGATGAAAGATTTACATTTCATTTCAAGTTTTTCAACCCATATTAGCTTCTTGAATGACATTCTCTTCCTACAAATTTTTCAGTATAAATTTGATCTCTTAATTTTCATGCGTGAACAAATATACATTTTGTATTTTCTATAGTTTTGAGAAGGGTCATTAACGTTCAAATAGTTCTTCGGACGATCAAACTCCTTGTTGTTTGTGTTGTTAACACGACGTTTCGGCCGATACATTCTTCGATCTTCGTCAGGTGTAATATTCGAATGTGATAGGACAAATAGAAGTTTTTAATTTTAACAACACAAACAACAGAAAGTTGAATAAATGTTGTAGTTATTAAATACACCTGTCTGTACTATACTATACTAATAATACTTTTGAAAACCAATCATCGTCCGTCAGACGCTAAGAATAAGTATGCTCAGGTTTTATTTATTGAAAAAAAAATTAAAATCAGTTAGCAACTATTAAAATACTTTTTCATTATTTTCAAGTCAGATTTTTATATTCTTTAATGTTTATTTTTATAAATAAAACTCACTAATTACAATTGGGTTTTCGTTTGGCATTTACTGCTGAAAATTATCTGTGTTGCGTAGCATCCGGTTTAAACACGTGTTGTGTTGAGTTTGGTATTCTGAGTGGGAAAAAAGTTCCGCTTTTGAGGTAAGAAGGCATCAAATTTTCCTAGAGAAAATCTTTACTTCTTTATTGATCTGTTTACACCCATGAAATGTTTATTGTAAATTACAACGACCGTTCCTTTTGATAATTTTTAAAAAAAGATTAGTTTTTATTTTACGCAACGCAGGCCATGTGCGACTCAATGACAGTGACACTTTCACAATAAATACAGAGTAAACGTTTTTAAAAAAAATAATTTCTTATTTTTCTACAGCGCTGCGTAAATTTCAAAATTGGATCAAAAACTCTTTTCCAAAAAAAGAAACAAATAGTGTTTGTTGGTAAAATTATCCTATTTATTGCGCAATTAATCTAGCCACAAAAACGCAAACAAGTTGGTAAAGATTCCTAAGTTTACTTATGGTTCGTGTGTTGATGGGACGCTCAAAAGAATATTAATGTGTGGGGGCCTTTTTGATTTTCCTGTCGCCGAAATTTGTTTTCTATGGTTAAAAAAAAAAATGTGTAATTTATTTATTTGTTATACCTTAAATTTTAAGTTGAAAAAAAAACGCAGTACCCGCAATTAGGCTTGGGGACATCCAGGAGTTGATCCATATTATCAAAAACATCTAGAATCCAGATTGGCTATATCGTATTTTATCGTCCCAAATTATTGCGCATGCTTGTCCGTTCCTTTTTAATTTTGTGGATACTAATACGATTCAGTCTACACACATCCATCGAATCACTCTGGGGGAGGGCGAAGAATTTTTTAAAAATCAGAGTGGAACCAGTGACGTGAACCCCTTTTTAAAAATCTACGTGAATGAATTTATGTAGGAACAGAAATCTACATGTGTTTTTTTAAGTATTATCACAGAAAGATATCTGTTGTAAATTAGAAATTAACATTAACTCTTTCGTCAACTTAAAAATAAATTGAATATTTAAAAATCAAAATTTGTTTCGTTTAATCTCTCTTCGTGCTCTTTCGTTAATTTAAATTAAAAACCTTTAAATACAGAAAATTATTTGTGTCGCTAAACCTCCCTAGATTCTAGATGGTTTTTATAAATATGGATCGACTCCTGAATGTCCAGGCTTGATAATTTAATTTTAGTTTATGAAATTATTTGGTGAAAGAAACCTACACATAATAAAAGCCCATTTCATAACGTTGTCGTTTTCTTTGTTTTGATTTTTCATAAGTAAATCAATTCGATCATGAATAATCCCTATAACATGTGGACCCGTCTACACTGCCCGGATATGTCTGGTTTTAACGCTCCACCCGGACCAACTTGGTCACCATTCCATCCAGCACCTGCACCACATATGGCTCCAAGAGGTCCTCATTTTTTGCCTCCTATGTATCAGACCTACCCAAATAATTTCTGCCGACCCCAACCTCCTCCAAGGTGGAACCCACAGCCACCTGCAAGATTTGCCCAACACCAGCTTCATTCAATTCAAAATGGCTTCAATAACAAGAATCAGCAAAGTGGTTTAAACAAATCAAATCCTTCACAATATGGTTCATCTCCTCAGTCCAACAAACAAAATCCAAACCAAAGAGACAAGAAGCTAGGAAATCAGAATCAGCATTTCAATGAAAGCAATAAAAATCAGAATGGAAAAAAGGTAAGTGAAATATTTGCTCTTGTTCCCCTGATATCTGGTATAAACTTTCACATTCACCAGCCTTGCATTCACTCATTTTGCTGCTCTCAGCTACAAAACAAAAGGATTGCCACTTAGTGGGATACTCAAGTAGAAAGTTGAAAGTCTGCTTGATCCTCACTGAGTGCTCAAGAAATGTGGCCTTGCACCAAAGTTAGCCTAGTTCAACAAATACTGATTGCGTTATCTGAAGAATGGGAACAGCAGCACAATAACATCATTTCTCAAAAGGTAACAAGCTGTGTCCTTCATTTTTAAAAGCAGGATAAAAAAAATCAAATTATCCCTTGATCTACTTCGGGTTGGCAACCTTTTTGCAACTGCGGGCCAGATTGTGTATTAAAGAGTGGACCTTTTTGAATCTAAGGGCCAGATAAATGTCAAAGCCTGAAACATGGCAGATATCCTTTTAAATACATCTAGTTATATTTTGCCTCAAATCAATAGCTCATGCTAGAAAATCATTTTGCTTAATTAAGGATGCCAATTAGTAATCAAAGCATTTTTTGTATCTCTTAAAACGACGCAAAGAATCTTCAAAACATAAAAGTAAACATATTATCCCAATATTTGCTTGCGGGCCGGAACTTTAAATCTAATTGATCATTGGGGTACAAGAGTTTATCTTACATGGTATTTCTCTGGGTTTTAGGGTTACTTGGTGGTGTTCATCTCCTTTCCAAGTAAAATGCGACAGGTTGTACTGGGTTACATGTTACCAGCAGCAGGGAGTAATCCCTGACCTAACTTAAAAAGGGGTAAAAACTATAAAAGTCATAGGTTTTTGTAAAGAATTTCATTATTAACCTTTTCTGTCTGTCTTCTAGCCTTGCTAGTTCAGAGGTAATTCATTCCATTGGTAACTATGTATCCTCAATTCTCTGCTGCTCATCTATTTTGTATGTTTTCAGCCATATCCACATTGAGTCAATATCTAATTTCAACCATATTGCTTAATTTCATAATTGTCCATTAAAGGGAACAATTATGTATTAACCACACAAACTTACATTTAAATTAACAGGTTTAGATATTTAATACTGGTAATATATCAACATGTAAATGACAGAAAATTTGTGTCAATTTTAAAAGAAAATGTTATTCTTCGAATAAAAGACAGGATTTATCTGTGACTCATAAAATTGGTATAGTTTTCTTGATGTAGTAATACTATATGAGTATCACTATCTATTTCCACATTCCATGGTGTATAAAATATAATTTTCAGTGGTGCTCTCAAGATTTCAGGGCCAAGGCAGGAAATGACTAGAGAAGCTGGATTTAAAAACTGAACGAGCAAACTTTAATCCAGTTGGTACAAGAAGGGTTTGTCACTGTTAACGAAATCAAACTACAGTTAGTTGCAAGATTTCCATAGTACATCAAATAGTAGTTGCTTGAGCTGAAATTTGGCATACAAACCTTTCATAAGAGCACATCAAAACTAATTGGTGGAATTAGTTTTGTGTGTCTATTCAGGTAGACACATCAGGTGATCTGGGGTTCTAACAATACAGCTTATCAAAGTTTGTTCAGTTAACATGCAAATACAGAGACATGTAGCTGGCTAAGCAGTCTGAGGCATGTCCAAAGAAACCGGAACATGCATTCTTTAAATAAGGGGTTCCAGAAAATGATGAAATATTCTGCGAAAATTTAATCAAATGTCCCCTAATAAGGACATAAGAACTAAGAATAGACTTAGCATTGCCTTTTTCCTCTTTGTAAATTCTTTTAATTTTCTCGTACTGGCTGGCTATTAGCAACATCAAACATATCCTGTTTTTAAAACCTTCCTTTATTCATTCTCTTTATCTTAGTCTCTTAAAGGGTCCATTGTGCATCAGTGCTGGATTAAGGAGGATGTTGAGTTGGCTGAAGGCAGGGGCTCCCAAAATTTGTTAACAGAAAAAAATTACCATGAGAAAAGATTGTAGACGTACAATCTAATAATACATATGTGGATGAAATTCAATATAATTACAATTCAATTCACTAGAATTTCTTATTTACTTACACTAGTAATCATTTTGATGGGAGGGGCCGCTATTTGAATTACAGCCGGTGCCCGTGCAACCTTAATCCGGCTCTGTTGTGCATCATAGTCACATTGTGGCGTTTAGAAAACTTAACCATTTCTTTGTCGACTGCAGTTTTTGTCTGAGTATTTGCTTTCTGCGATATTATAAAGCTTGAGGATATGAGAATCGGCAAAAAGGCTTCTTTACATCTCGAAAAAGCTGTAGTTGGTAGATTTTTTTTTCTTTCTTAAAACTTCACAAATATAAAAAAAAAAAGTAAACTTTTCATAATATTTGATAATTGATTTTGTTAAAAATCTTTCACCAATTGTTAAACATTCTACTTTTCCCACAAAGTAATAAAATACATTATCACAACCTTCCAAATCTTCTGATGTTATTAAATTATGTAAAGATTTTCTATTACAAAAGCTGTACTACGTTATTCTACTATAGAATACTTTTTTTTTTCATTTATTTATTTCCATTTTGTGGTTAAAAGCCAATTCAGGTGGACTTTGAAGGCAAATCACTTTTTTTCTTTTCTTTTCTACAGAAGAACAAAAACAAACCCAACAAGAGAGATCTACCAGAGAATTCTGCTTTTTACTGCGATGTTTGTGACCGAGGCTTCAAGACAGAAGAAAAATTGAATGAGCACATTGATGGACATGAGAAGGTGGGTTATAAGTTTGAGATGAATTTGTTGGGTTTTTTTTCTTCTGATATTCCCACCCCTCGAGTATTATGAATTTTACCAGTATAAGTTTGACCATTGAAGCTGGGTTTTATTCTCGGTGAGTTTGGTCATGTCAGAAATCCCAGGAAAAAGCTATCTCTGAATAAACTAAATCTTGTTACAGATAAATGTTTTTTTTAATTCTTATCTATTAGCTACTGTATACATCTACAGGCAGTCCTCTACTTTTGTTGTGTTCCTGAAAAACTGTACGAAAGTTGAATTTCTGAATCTTGAATCACATTAATTAGGGTGTTCCGTTTCCTGAGAGCTAAAACACACATATATATTCTCATGCTAGCGCATACATGCATTTGCAGGGCACACAACTCCAGTACAGTCAAAATGCAGGTGTTGTATAGTGGGGTGTCCTGGACTTGGATAGAAAGGAAACTCGAAGACTTGCTTGTAAAAATATCTGGACATATTTTTATTACACAATATACATCTTTGTCGGCCGGAGAGTGAAGAGTGGGAGAGAGATAAGAACCGCCAGTCTATCCCCAACAGGGACAGCAGTGTCATGCCTTTCGGCTGCGCTGATGTCTGTCTCTTCTTTGAGTGTCGAGATTTCTGTCCGCTCTCTAGTTTTCTATTCGGGTTTGCTTTATAATTTCTCTAACGCCTACGTGGTGTCAATCATCGGTCCCATCCTGTTTTAAACACTGACAATATTTAGACAATATACCTATTTCCTGAAGTGACTGGGTTCACATACATTTCCGCCCAGGTGTCAGTTAGTCCGGAAACACACATCATAACACAGGTGCACTGCATTTCGCTACACACCATGCAGTGAATAACTGTCGTGGCATCGGTTTTACAAACATAAATGAGCAGAAAGGCATGAAAGCAACACCTTAAACAAACCCTAAGTATTTTAGGGGTACCTTTTTAATTTACTACCTTTGGTTACAATGCTCTGTTTCAGCTACATAGAGGTAGAGGTCAACTGATTAATCTGGCTGATATTTGACATTTTGAGATAATCGGCATCCACCGATTATTGAGCATTGTGAGGCTGATTTTTATTCTAATAGAAAAGGTACCTTTTAGTTTAAAACTGAAAGGTTGGGGGGGGGGGGTTAAAAACATGTAATCTTTCATGAATTCGGCTTGGTGGGATAGTAAAATCCAGTGAGGTAGTGTGGAGGCAGTCGTGTAGGTTCTTAGTCATCTTTCTTTCCTAAGGAAGAGAAGATAGGCTCAGGCTTCTTTAGCTGTCAGCTAGTTGTCCCTGGAAGCAAAGCAAAGAAAATACGGGAGGGTAAACATTGAAGTGTTTATACCTAATGTATACACTTTATAACTTTTTCATTTCCCAAACAGAGACCATGTACATTTTTTATTTTCAAATATTTTTCTGGAAAAAAAAAACATAATGTAACATATCGGCCGCCCTTCTCTCTCTAAATATCGCCATTGGCCAAAACCCATATCAGTCAACCACTACTTTGAGGTCACAAACAGATAAACAAAATCAGACTTTTAGTATTATATATAGGTGTCTTACCTAAGCAGCACTGTTATTTGAAAAATCACTGCTAGCACCAACATTGTCTCTTTAAAAAGGTAATCTAATAGTTTTCAGAATTATGTGCATACAAGCATATTGTCTTTTGTAAGTGATGTGAAAACAGTTATTTGTATTTGTGTACATTTTTATCTCATAGAAAATAAGAAGCTTTTTTTCTTTTTTTTTTAATGAAGTGACTTATTGGTCTTGTATGAGCAAAACAGTACATACAGCTCAGACCACTTTTTTGGTTGAGATCAAAGTGAAACATTTTTCTCAGTCAAAAATGTATAGAGTAATTATGAGCTCCAATTTGAAAACATTAAACACAATATTTTTAGTTTCATGTTCCTGCATTAATTTTATAGTTATAACCTTGACATAGAAATAGTCTTTTCTTAAAGAGGAAACAAATTTGGGATCAATAATGGTTTTATAAATTCATAAGAAATCAGGAAACTGAAAAGTTAAAGAGACCTTGTCTTTATAGTGTGGAGATGTTTAGGTAAAGCATTCCGTCCCTTAAGAGACAACTCCCAATGGAGTATGGAGCCCAGTGACAAAGACCCGGTTTCTGTTGAATGTGTCAGCTTAGTGATTCTTGCAAGTTTCAAGTCTGGTTGAGACCAGGACTTTATTCCTACAAGTTTTTATGATCACCCCCTTGGCAGGATGCAAGTCCACCAAAGGGATACCTCCACCCTAATCACACAGCTTAGAGTATACTCAATTAGCTGCTGAGTGCAAAGGGAAATTTGTACTAAGTTTTCCACACTCTTCGCTCATACTGGGAATCGAACCCAGGAGCTTCTGCGTGTGAGGCAGATGTACTAACCAGCAGACACCTCCTGATTGTACTTGGGAGTATAAACCTAACATAAGAGTTCAGCGTTTTAATTGTTGTATGTGTCATGACGCAATGAAACATTCTGAGTTGTGCAGATATCATTTTTGGTCAAGCTGTTATATGAAACAGAGGTTTTCGTGAAAATGTACAATGAGTTGTCCACTGCAACAAAGGAGGGTAATTTAAACCATCTGAGCGGGCATGGAGATATTTACAAAAACAAAGTTTGTTCAATTTGAAGATGATATTGTTAGTAATAATAGTTTCTTTTAAGGTGTTTCTGACATTCATAACATTTCTGGCAAAATTGGTTTAGAAAAGGGGAAAAGTTGGGGGTTTTTTTTTTTTGTTTTTTTTTTTTTTTTTTGTTTGTTTCATCTATTTTTATTCTTTAACAAAAAGTCTGCGTGCTAATATTACTCGTCACCAGAACATTCTGGCAGGAGATGACCTCTAATTAATGATGACACTGTTCACTCCACTGCAACTTCAAAGAACCCCTTAGTGGGTCATTGGGCCATCTCCAGCAATCTGCTCACCATGAGGCCTCTAATTCAAATCATTGAACCCAATTCTAATGATTTGCCAACATTATTCTTCATAAAATGATAAAATCAGCTCCAATTGAATCATTCTGGTAGTTGTTTATTCACCATACCTGTTTGACATATTTTGATCTAGCTGTTCATATCTCTTTTGGACTCACTTAGTGATTATGAAGTAGATATCAACAGTGATTTGCTCTTTGCTAAATAGGTTCCACTTAATTTAGTTTTAAAATCAGATTTTCTTGATTTGTGGTGATTGTAAGTTTAATGCTCTAAGCTACAGATTAGTCACTTGATAAGAAAATCTTATGAGATGGCACCTGGTTTTTTTGCTTTCAGAGTTTTCTATATGCCAAACAATTGTATTTTTGCACAATTTCTCATAATTTCATTTCTTTGTTACATGGAAATGTACTCTTATTTAAAAAAAAAAAATTTTTTTAACAATTTCCAGTGTAAAGAGGAAGGCTGTTCATATATTGCTGCACCAAAACTGGTACAACTCCATGTCCGAAATGTAAGTTACTTTTATTATACCTGACTTGGTGTATTTTGTACCTCAAAAGTCGTTATTACAGAGTCGTGTATTTTTATAAAAACTTTATTCATCAAAATAGGATCTTTAAAGTTACAAATATTTTAAATTTTCTTATGAAGCCCAGCTCAGTAGCAAAAAATAATTTTGGTTTTTAACTTTTTTTGACAAAATTTAATATAATGAATGAAACTATATGATGTACTATGATAGTAATACCAAGTATAACATTGTATAATAATTTGTGCCAGGTTACAAATTCCAGTTGTGTTGTCTAGTGTTTTGAACCAAAACAGGAAATAACTAGAACATCGGTTTAGAACACGTTTATTTCCAGCTGGTATACGGACACAAAAGTGGCTCTATCAACAGAATATGTTGAGATATCTGGGTTCATTAAGATGTAATACTCTTGTGGAGACAGCATATCAACTAGTGGTTGGGGTTTCTATGTCTCTTCTTCCAGACACATCA
>VCCN01004185.1:25092-38411 GCA_006491835.1 Architeuthis dux | reverse complement strand
TACAATAGGATAGGGATTATCCGACATTATGATAAAAAGAAGTGTGTAGACTTGAAACTTTTAGAAATAATTATTTATTTTCTGACATGTTTCAACCATGAAAAGCGGCTTTTTCCAGAGGAGATTTCAGTGGAAACTGGAGAAAATTACAACCAAAACCTCTAAGAACATAAGAGACCAAATAAAAATAACACAAAACAGCACAACAATCCCTGAGGTAGGCATATATGAAATACCATGCAATAACCTAATAATAACATATTAGAGAAACTTCAAGGACAACTGCAATAACGCCCTGGTACTTCACTGAAACAAAACGAACCACAATTTCGATCTAAAGCAGGCAAGAATGGCCATACACATTCATCACAAATGATGCGTGAACTTGTTGAGGCAGCTGTCTTTGTAAGACTGTAACTGAATTATATAATATTCAAGTGCATAAGGAATACTCTCAAAATACCAGCAAATCATAATAAATAATATTTTTGTGTTAGGAGGTGTGCACGAAAACACGAAAATAGAATTGGCCAACCGAGTTCAAACTTTGGTTGCGATGGTTTGCGTTTTTACTAAGGCCATTGGAAAAGGCATGAATACATCTATTCTAATAATCCATCTATGGGTAATTAGCAGGGCAAACTGGGCTCTACAGCCTTGGTTGGCAACCAGTCTATGAGACTGACAACTCTGAGTCCAACCCTTTGTTAACCATCATGAGGGGCTGGAAACGGACAGAGTAGTGAATGTTCCCAAGCTGTATGGTTAGCGGGGCTCTGGTGAAGCTTTGATGGGCCTAGCAAGCCAGAAGTGGATTATAAATGCTCACATAAAATAAAAGAGAATAAAAACAGACTGATGGAATAACATGACTGACATTTCCACCTACCAATGACAGCTGGAGTATTATTAGTGGAAATAAAAATAAAATTACAATTTTCAGTTGATGACATTTAAAATTACTTATATCACACAATGTGTTTGTTTTTTTAATAATGGCAGCCTCATAGAAGATTAAGATGCTTTCAAAAACAACATTTTTCATTAAAAAATATCTGAATAGCAAAACAATCTCTTATGAAGGAGAAAAATAATTCTGAATAACATACTTTATTTTTATACAAGTCTAGGGCTTTTTTCCTTAGGGTGTTGATTTCATGCTGAAATTGTTTTGTCATAGCTAAATTAGTTTGATGAAAAAGTTTCCATCATTTTTGATGATATCTTTTGTTCATACAAAAATGATGGAAACTTTTTTCGGACTATCAAGTGTTTTGCTCTGGTCAGATTTTCCAACAAGATATTAAAATATTCCATGAAGAATTCATGGAATATTTTAATATCTTGTTGGAAAATCTGACCAGAGCAAAACACTTGATAGTCTGAAGGGGACAGGTCTGGAGAATATGCCACATATGGAAGAACGTCCCATCCCAGCTCCATAATCATTTGCTGCATTGTATTTGCAACCTGAAAATGGGTAGTGCCCTGCGTCTAAATCATGGTTGATGTCCTGTTTCAGAAAAAAAGACTTCTATTCCAATGTATAATTCAAACAAACCAATTGCTTACTGAAGAATTTTGCAATGACAGTTTGTCCAGATTACAGCAATTCATAATAAAGAATTCCCTTTGAATTCAACAAAACAGAATGAGGTCTAGCCACAATTTGCTTCAATTTAGATTCTCATAATAAATCCATTTTTGTTGTTGTCAGTAATTAACTTTTTTATAAATCTTTTTGTTTATCTTTTTTATTTTGTTTATTTTTTTATCTGGTGCAAAACATTTGTTTTTCTGTGTTGAGCAAGAAGAGAAATGTGTTAAACACTAACTGATGTTCTTTTCCATTAGTGCAATTGATTTTCCTAGCTTCTGAATTATTCTGAAGGCTTGTATTTACAAGGCTTCAGAATAACTCAGAAGCTACAGCAGTTGACTGATTATACAAACAATAAAGAGCAGAGTAAACTTAAAAACACTTCTCAGATTTCCCTAGCATTTTTCAAAAGGTGTCACTGGGAACTTTTGCATCAACCTAATGAAAAATACATAAAAAACAAAAAACAAACCTCCAGCTACTCATTTATGTTCATATTTTCTAATTGGTGCTTACAATTCCAAGGATATTTTTCTTTGACAAGCAAAATAAGATCCTCTGACAAATATGTTCATCAGTTAACTCTAGGTAAAATGTTCTTTTCATGGTGCAATGTGAATGGATAAATTGAATTTATATATAAGGTAAATGGGTTTGCTTACTTGTTGCCAGTGATTCGAAGCAAGAATTTCCAGTAGGCAGGTCGAAGTGATTGTGGTTCAAACATAGCCTACAAAAAAAAATACATTAAAAAAATAATTAGATTTTTGTCACAGAGGTAAAAAAATCTTTAACAGCAGTGGAGTTGTGAGTAAAATATCAGAGGCAGCAGGTAATGGAATCATTGCTTCATTTTCCATAAAGTTCTTGGTTGCTAAAGGTATCCATGACTGAGAAATGTTTTGAATGAGGTAGTAGAAGTTGTCAATGTGATCAAAGGAAGTTCACTAAATAGCTGTTTGTTTGAACAACTTTGCTTAGAAATGGGAGCTGACCAATCACACCTGTTGTATGATATGCTAAGTGGCTTTCCCATGGAAAAATTCTAACTAGGGTTTATGAGCTAAGGATAGAAATTCATATTTTACTGCTCGAAAAAAATGGCAGAGCTATTTTCCAATGATGAGTGGGTAATAAAACTATGATGAGCAGGTAATGAAACAAAACTAATTAAAAGCAAACGTCAGTCTAAAAATTTGAAACAAATTCTAACATCGGCCCAATTTGGAGATCATATTGTACAAGTGGTCTCAAAATGTAACAACAAGAAATGTGGCATTTGTAATATACTAATTGAAAGAAAACTATTTATTCAAAAAGATAACAAATCCTTTCAAAATAAAAAGAAACTTAACATGCAATTAAAAAAACATCATCTATATGATTGAATGTATAAATTACAATGAAAATTATATAGGCTGCATGCAAGCACTGAATAACAGGGTGGCACAAGAGCAATATCAATAAATACCAAAATCTCAAGGCTGTAAAGCAACCAACACCAACTCAACAGGATCAAAGAATTTGAGGCACATCCCAGCCCCTACACAGCCCATAGTAGTAGTGGCAGCAGAGGCCCACACAACTCACCCATCAAGTCAAGAGATGTGACCTACACACCCATCCGTCCAACAGGGAACAACTGCACATACATACATGAACTTACAAACTCCCAACAAAAAACATAACTTTATCAATTTTTGTAAAATACCTTTTTATAAAAAGAATTCTCCACCAAATTACCTGTAGAGGCAATAACTGAAACATGTGTAGTAATCAAAAATAAAAAAATGAATAATACTTAAATCTAATACATTTGCTGACCTTTCTCTTTTTTAAAAATATTCATTTTCTTTTCATTGGACAACTTAAAACTTTTTACTATATATATATGGGTCATTCCATATCAAATCACCTAATATTTCTTAAGTGCCCATTCATCATAGCTTATCATTCCAAATCAACTCACATAATGGTGCATTTTAGATTGTGATGAAATTTCAGTAGGTGATACCCTTTCTAGAGAAAATTCAACCCTAAAAATTTCAGCTCGATTAAACAAATGGTTCAGAAGTTATGACAAATTGAAATTTGCTTAAATTTCATGTTGTGAGCCACAAGCATGATTTGCTAAATTTGGCACTTCATAACATTGGTTTTTAAGATATGTAGTCTTTCACTCAAATAAGTCATTTCTGGTTTCTATGTAGTTTAGGAGTTATGGGTCCTTCGTAATGTGGGAAATGGCTTTCTGGGGGGATTGCTAAATGTTTGGCTGGCTGTAGAAACTAGACATGGGTGTTAAAATAAAAATTCCAATTTTATGACCACTTACTTGTGTTAGGTTGGCTTCTCAACCCTAACAAAGCTTAATTCCAAGGTGAGAAACTGCCTTAACCCTACTAACGATATGCATGTGACCATATCCTCATGCAAGCCAGATTGGACAATTGGATAAAAAAAAACAGGCTCACACTGAATAATAATTACAAATTACTTTACTTGCCACATTTTATTATAAGTTTATACTTTTTGTGTCAGACTTCACCAAAATGCACCTGTGAACATTGTATCATACTGGTGAGAAAATTATATATCATATTTGAATCAGTCAACCAAAACTGTCAACTGTTTCTTCAGTTTTTAAGTTGGTCTGGCTGGCTGGCTATGTATGACCAAAACTTCTAACCTATCAATTTTATCACAATAAACTTTGTGTTATTAATAAGAAGAAAGATTGTAGAATATTTATAACTAAAAATTATTTGTGTAGACAATATAAACCCAGAGATAATTGTGTTTGAAAACTTGTTTAACATGAGAATTTGCATTAGGAAAATTTAGCCCAATATAGACACAAATTTTTAAATTTCACCAAAACTATACTAATGAGCCGATTTCAATAAAATTTGTGATATTTATTCAATTTTGAATTAATTTTTTTTAATAAAATGGATATTTTGTAAGAAAAACTTATGGAAATATTTTTTGGGTGTCAACCATCCGCCCTCTTTTAATTTTATGAAATCTCAATGAAAAAATCTCCAGAGAAATTGAATCAGTTGAAATTTTATTTCAATAACTACAGGGACCATGACGCCAGGGCGGTGGGGTGGGCACAAGAAAAAAAAAGAAAAAGAAAAGAAAAAAAGAATGTCAGTTTTGCAAAAAGGTCAGGGACCTTTTTTGCAAAACTGACATTCTTTTATATGTCCATCTCTATAATCCTATTTATAAAGAAGAGGAAGAAAACAAAGAGAATTGTTGTGTTTTAAAAACATTATATCTACTTTTTTTTCTAATTAATCAAGAAATCTGCATGATTTCAAGAATCTGTTTGGTTAACAGGTCAGCAGATTAATCCATAATATTGCACTGTTTGAAAATCAATAATGGATGGGCTTCATTAAAAAAATGGATGGGCTTCATTAAAAAAATGTCTTCTTTTTGATGTCGATCTCTTCAAATGTCCGGGAATATTTCAATGAAAAGAAATTGATAGCTTCCTTGTGAATGACATATATAGCCATAACAACACAATGAACATTTTGTTTACTTCTATCCTGCATGTTGGATGAGTCGATTTATGCTGAATATGTGTTTCTAACATTCTGAACATTAGTTGTAATAGCCAATTACATAATTGTTTACATATTTATATTATAGCTTAGGTTTAGCTTTTACTTTATATGAGTTTCATATTTGTATGCCCTGTTTTTGTATTTACATGTCATGTGCCTACTGAGCAACCAAGTGGTTGAGTTGATCAATGAAGAAGTTAGCGTGTCGAAGTGGACATATTTTAAGTTAAAGCTGAGCATATATATACATAATATAAAGAATACTAGTCAATAAAATATGGTGATGAACATAAACGTTTACGTATCAATTATTGCATCTGAGTAGCTTGTTAAACAAGACATTTTTCTCGTTATGGTGATCTTGCTAAACTTTCAGTTTTCTCATTGTAGTGATCTTGACATAGGCTGTCAGTTTGTGTTGACATTGTTTTGATTGATCTTTACATTCATACAACTTGATATGGCTCCAGCATATTTGTAACTGAATGTAGGGATCTCAGGTGATTTTTAAGAATTCTGATATTGGTTTTAAAACCTTTAACATCAAATAGAGCTTAGCAAATATGTTTCAAGTAGTGGTCTATGAGCTCTGTAGCACTATGATAAGTTATGATAATTTGAAGTTGTGGAATTTACCTCATTTTGGGGACATGTCTTCCCTCATATAAATTTTCAAAATTGTTCCAAAAGTGATTTTTGAAAATTCCTGCATCACTTTTTTAGAAACCCATTAAAACAAAGCACTGTACCAAAAATTGGCCCTTCATCTTAAACAGAGCCCAAAAGAAGTGGTGTGGTTTTAGGGTTTTAAATTAAAAATGCCATTTTTACTGTAATTATAATCAACTGTGGGATTTGTGTGAGATGTCTCGTGATAAATTGACAGTGCAAGTGAGAATCGTGGTGCAATTTACAAATGCAAAAATTTTCATTTTATTTTGGTCTTACACTAAGACAGAAGTTATATTAATTAACAGACAACTTGTCCAAAACTTTGCAAAGTGAGGAGATGGCAGCTATTAGTGGACGGCTTGATAACCATTCAGACTTTGCATCCATTCAAATAATGGATGCAAAGTGATGCTTCCTTCAAAGTGGTCTTTGAAACTGTAGTTGCAAAATTAAAACAACATCTATTAGTAGAGATGCAATTCATCATGTTCAAAATACCTTTTGGTATTCAGTACAAGAAAAGAAAGTAAAGCTTTTTTTGATTGAAAAAATAAAAGTTATCTGTATTTTTTAATAGTAAACTAATATTTTCAAATGTCTTCAACCTTTAGGTGCTGACCAAGAACAATGTTGCTTAAGTAAAAGAAAAAAAAGAACAACATAACAAGCAATCTAGCCAATTAGGATTAGATTAATAGTTTTTATTGCCTTGAAACTTGCCATTTTGGGTTAGTGAGTCTAATAAAGAAAAGATTATCAAAAAACTCACAGCATGAAAGAGGAGGGCAGTTGACAGCATGAAGAGAACTATATCTGCACTTGGTATATGCGGAAACATCTTTCTTTCAATTCCTTTGAAGTAAAGAACCTGTAAAAAAGGGTTAGAATATTTTACTTATAACTCACCTTTAAATCTGAATCTAGTTATGTAAAGGTTTGAATAGGCAATCCAGTCAAGATTATTTGAGAATAATCAATATTATACGTATATGCTGATGAGCCAACAGCCTCAAAATATTCAAATCAAGCACTGAAAATCATTTGCGCTAACTTGATTATGTTTATTGCTTTAATGTGTGATTTCTGCATAAGTTAAGCAAAAACACCTAATGGACACGTTCAGTTACCTACTGCCCCAACCTTGCAAATCCTTACTGCTTTTTACTGTTTTTGAAACAAATTTGAACAGCATAGAACACAAGAGATTGTGTGGCAATCAAAATGAACCACCACTAACTGTACCAAAGGTCTTCATCCAAACAAGATGATATGGTGGGATTGGAAGGGAGTCCTCTACTATGAGCTCCTTTCGGAGAAGCAAATGATTGATTTGAACAAGTACTGCTCTCAATTAGACCAATTGACAAAAACGTAAACACGCATCCAGAATTAGTTAAGGGAAAGAATATAATATTCAATCAGGATGAATTGCACAAGGCTAGACCACATGTTTCTTTGGCAACTAAGCAAATATTGTTAAAGCTTGGCTAAGAAGTTTTCACTTTTCATCTGCCTTATTTACCAGAGATTTCATCTTCTTCGATAACCATTTATTGCAGTCTTTAGAAAATCTTCTTAACTAGGGCAGTGCCCATTCAAAATGTGCATGTTTGGAAGGTTTATGGTGTGTGTCATAATTGTCATGAAAAATAATTTTCCGTCCGTCATACAAAACTATGACTTCAAAGTATTTTGATTATTTCTCTTCAGTGTTGTCAATTTAGATAATTCTAAAGTGCAGAAGTTAAGGGAAATAATTTATAAAACTATAAAGAAAGATCTATGATCTTAAATTTTTTATTTATTTTTCTTGAAAATCACTGATCCAAAAAATTTCAATCTCGACACTGCACTGCTTTCTGTAGTGAATAATATATCTGATGAATGTCATCTTTATACAATGGCCATAGATTTCTTCAATTGTAGTTAGATGAAAAAATTTCAATTTCTTGGAAGACAGCATGTAGAGCAGACACCTAGAGCAGTTCTTTGCTGAGAAAGATAAAAAGTTATGGGAGGATGTATAATGTTGTCTAGTACTAGTGCCTTTGTTAGCTTGTCGTTCTTTCTGTTTTAGCTGTGTGTAGTTTGAACGCATTTGGTTTCACTGTATTTAGCGTGTTAAGAAAGGAAGCTGAGAGATGAAACAGACACGTGTTGACAGGGCGATTTGCCTGACCATAGGGACCTTCCCAGCTCCCATTTTTGTGACTGGAAATGGGGCTCATAAAACGGGGGCTGTTGGGTAAATTGTTGGTGAGTTTATTCACTTTACAACGCTCACATTTTCTTTTTTTTACAATTTGAAATTGAGATAAATTTTAAATTTCAGTCTAATAGATTATGGGTAGTTTCCTTGTTCATTTATATTGCTTTAGTTTTGTTTGTTTTAGTTTTCCAGTATTGCTTTATCAGGTAAGCAGTTTTAGTGTGTGTTTAGTTTTAAAAAAATTTTGTTTTGCTTTGCACATGTGTTATTATTCTGTCTTTTTTTCGAGGGGAAATAATTTGTTAATTTATGTTGTTTGCTAAAATATTTCTAGATCATTGTCGTCGATAAATGGTGGCATCACGGTTGATGGTGAAGAGAGAAGGGGGAAGGTATTCGTATTGTTCTCAGAAATGAGACCACCACGTGGAACTAACCATTCTACATGATTAGTGTGTAATTAGATGTTTGCTTGTGTGATGTTTTAATCATATTTTTCTGTTTCTTCCTATTACCTGCTTTTGTTTCCCTGTTGTGTTTATTTTGTGATTTTTGTGTTTTTTTCTATTTCTTATGTTTCTTCCTCTTAGTGAGTTTTTCCATGATCTTTTTGATTTTTCCCGTGTGTGTGATCTCATTTTGTTGTTCTCACTTCTCAACCTGGTATTCTTCCTGTTTTTTTTTTGAGAGCTGCACTTCTGCTCAGTCTCGGTAAGGCGTTTCTCCAACTTTTCTCCAACTTTTCTCCACTTTGTTCTGTTGCGTGTGCATAAAGTTTTCCAGCTGTCTGTGGTCTTCGTCGGATAGTGTGTGTAGCCAATTTACATTGCTCTGTTCAGGTATGATATTGCATCTGAAGATGTAGTTGATATCATTGCTGCCAGAATCAGGGCTGTCTGATAACCATCCCTCTATGTGGTTCGTTTGTATATTCATGTTGACGTGTTGAAAATTGAGGCAGTGGGGCTTGCATTTGAGGCGAAGTGGTTTGGTCTCTTGCAGTTGTTACATTGATTGTACGCTGGGCAGCTTTGACCTGCCACAATTTCAGCGTTGTTGCTTTGATCGGTCGTGGTGCTTGTAGTGTGACTTGTTTGCGATTTGACGAATAGATGGGTGGGATGGATGGAAATCGGCCATGTGTCTAATGTATGAGGCTGTTAATTCTGTGTTCTGGCATATTGTAGGAGATCTGTTAGGAACATTTTGTGATTGATCAGTCCCTTCTCTCTCACTTTAGCAGACCTAAAGCCAGTGATTAGCTGTGATTTTATTTCTGCACGATACCGCTAGATTTTTTAGTTCGCTGTAGAAATCATCAATGTCGTCAGTTTTCTGTTGGACCTACCTAAAGATGAATCTTTGGTACTCAACATTTTGCTGTGGGTGGAAATGATTTTCCACTGCTGTGACCAGTTTATTGAAGTGGTTTTCAGCTCTTCATGGCACTACTTGTTCGCTCGGTAAAGATCATCACCAGCAAAAGTTAAGAGCATGGCTTTCTGGTGTCTGTCATCTTTGATCCTGTATGCGATGAAGTAATTCTGTGTCCATTTCCATCGGATGATCTTGCTGTCTGACTTACAGTCAAACGGTGGGTAATGTGGAACATCTTTCCACGTGGGTCAAATAAGTTGTTTTTTCCCCCTCGTGGCCAGTATTATGTGCGTTTTCTTTCGTTCTTTTTCCTTGTCACCTATATAATGTTGTCTGGTACTAGTGCCATTGTTGTTCTTTCTGTTTTAGCTGTGTGTAGTTTGAAACATGTTTGGTTCCACTATATTTAGTGTGTTAAGAAAGGAAGATGAGAAATGGAACAGACATGTGATGACAGGGCGATTTGCCTGACCAGAGAGACCATCCCAGATCCCACTTCCGAGCTCCTGTGTTCGTGACCGGAAACAGGGCTGGTAAAACGGGGTGCTCTTGGGTAAATTGTCGGTGTGTTTATTCATTTTAAAAAACATACATATAGAAGCATAGATACATACATATTAACATTACAGGATGAAATTATCAAGTTGCCTGAAAGATGGCAGAAGATAGTGCAACAAAATAGTAACTATATTTTTCAATAAAGTTGATGTCAAAAATAAGAAAAATTGTCTTTTATTTTTACTTAATATACTGAAAAAAACTTTTCATGTTACCCGTATTGGGTAACATGAAAAGTTTGTAATGAGAGGAAACTATTAATTATTTTTTACAATATTAAATTCACTGGTGAAAAATTACAGGGAATAGTGACTTTAATTTTCTCCAGTGTTGTACATTTCTATATTATTTTCTCAAGCAAATTAAGTAAAGCAACCAAATTAAAAACTATGGCAACCAAATTTTAAAATACAGCAAACAAATTAAAAATGCACCAAACAAATTAAAAAGACTGTGAAGTGAACTGAATCGATAAAATGAGTAATCACATGTTCTAATAAAGAAATGTACAACACTGGAGAAAATTAAAGTCACTATTCCCTGTAATTTTTCACCAGTGAATTTAATATTGTAAAAAATAATTAATATTTTCCTCTCATTACAAATCAGGGAAGGAACAATCAAATCGTTTTATAAATATCTACATAAATCAGGGGTATTCTACCTTTTTTCACTCACCACCCACTTTGACATATTTTAAAGAAATTAAAACATGCCACGGCCCACCTAACATAAAAATTAGTTAAATAAATCGCCTACTGGTGGGCAGTACCACCCACATTGAAGACCCCTGATATAGATGAATGAATTTCATACATTAAAATCTCAAGTAACCACAAATTAAGCTTAAAACCAAAAAACTAATTTTATTAAAAAAAATTAACATTTGCAGTGACTGTTACAATAACTGTATATATATGCAAAATATTTTTACAAATAAATATAATACATGAAAAAGAAAACAAATTTCAAACATCAAAAACAAGAAAATTATTACTTTCTTGTGATCCAGCATTTTCCAATTACATTAAAAAAATTCAGAAACTCAGAAATAGATATTCACAAATCTTTCTGTTTTGTGTTTGAAGTATTTCATCCAGACATACTGTTTATGCTTGCGCGATTGCCACATTAGAAAAGATAAAAAATCCAGGCAAAATCAATAATCATTCAGCATAAAAATTAATCCAATTCAGGAAAATGGAGAAAATTTAAACATTACTGTGAGGAAACTTACCTCAGCAAGTTTGGAGGTAAGATAAAGAGCTAGGGTTGTGCTCTTGTACCATAACATTGACCATCCAGCCACAAACCCAGCAATCAATCCATTAAATCCACTGTCCTTCTTTCTTATCCATCGTAATGCACAATTGATACTCTGAAAAGAAGATACAAAGTAAACCTGGAGGATTGAGCTTATACTTTTCTCATGAAAGTGAAGAACATCTCTGATCAGATGTTGAACTTGTTTGCTGATTTTTCAAGTTGTTATGAACTACACAAATTCATACCTCCAGATATAATATCTATAACTTCATTATTATCAATGGCAATATTAATAACACTTAAGTATTATAGACACTTAATAGCTTTGGATATGAAGTAACAAACTGCATCAGAGATGGAACCAAAGACTTTGTGCTCTTCTTTGAGTCTAACATTCAACACTTTGCAACAAATCTTCTTAGGTATAATGTTTGTAAAATGGCTTTGCCAAATCAAACAATTGAGACAAACATATGTCCCTAATTTTGCCTTGGTAAATATTTAAGTGATAAAATTAAATGGGAAGGTATTACTATGTGAAACTGGAATGGACATTAATGATATTTTACTCACCCTAAATGCTGCACAGAAAGAAGCCAGAAAAGCACCAAAGCTGAAATTATCTGAATGTATGACAGATTTTAATATGACCTTTGGTTGTAGTATATTACGAAACAGTGAAGGCAATAATTTAATGGTCATTTGAAGTGAATATCCAATTCCAAACATGTGGAAAAATCCCTGAAATGATAGAAAGAAAAAACAAGAGGTTGCATTGAAACTATAGGCATCAGAGTTGATGCAAAAGAGTTGTTTGATATTAATAATGAAAAGAAAAGTCATCCTGCTCACTGTAAAAATGTTTTTCCATTGTTACTGTTATTATTTATTAAAAAATTGATATCCTGTCACTGTATGTTCTCCAAGACATTTGATCTTTAAAAAACAGGTTTTCCTAAAAAGATTCAGAAAAGCTTACATAAGATTGAGGTGGATTCTGCGACTTGAAATATCATCCCCTCTCTTATGAAACCCTCCTATATTTGCAAATGACTTGTTTATGGCCAGCAGGAGCTACCGTGCACCCTCCACCCCCCATGATTCTACATTTAGGGTACCAAAATGTTCCTTAGGATGTCATCCTAATCTTTTGACAGCAAATGAAGATATGAACACTCCTGCTGCCTGTGCAAATATATATTCTATATGTAATATATAGTGAAGTGTGGATCTGAGACACATCGCAGCAGATGCCTGACCTTGATGTAGAGGTATGCTGCCCCTTCAGATATATTGAAATGCAGGTCCGAGTCACACTGCTGAAGCAGATGCCCAAGGTGGCCATAGAGGTCTGTTGTTGCTTCAGAGGAGAAACACATGTGCAGATATATTTATATATTGAAGCACAGGTCTGAGACACACCACTGAAGCAGATGCCCGAGCTGGCTGTAGAGATCCAGTGGAGTAACACAATAGTACAGCTAGCTATGCATATTGATGCACAGGTCCAAGTCACACCCCTGAAGCAGATGCCCAAGCTAGCTGGAGATGTTTGGAGCCCCTGCACGAGGAAAACCCTAACAGTATGTTTATCTGTCTGCCTCTTTTTCCTTCCCTACTTTTATTAGGTTTTAACTTAATATAAGTTCACAGACTCCATTTTCTTATCTGACACCCTACAACTACCTCATGCCTTGAGCAGCCTACCCCTACAAACATATTGGGCTGACCAAGTTTTTTTTGTGAAATTATTAAATTCAAAATATTTAACTTCGATTTACCCAGAGGAAAACTTTATCTGCCCCCCTCACCCACACAACCTTCCACCTTAGTGAGCCGACATCAAATAATCATATTGATCATTCAGTTATAAAAAAAAACAACTATCAGCTACAGAACAAATGTCTAAAATTGAACATTGTATATAAAACTGAAATTTCCACAGCTGAAAATCCTGACCACTCCAAATACTATATTGGTATTTCTAAGACAGAATTCAAACATATGAAAGATGAAATAACACTTCTCTATCCAAGTATTACTGGAGTCTTAAGGA
>VCCN01004185.1:10574-23951 GCA_006491835.1 Architeuthis dux | reverse complement strand
TGAAGTGAAGCTATTTTTCTGAAGTACACGTCTGCACTAAAGGTGCTGACAGATTTCTTTATTTTTTTTATTAATTACACTGACATGTGATATGCATGATAGATGTACCAAAGTAAACAAACATTTGCTACTGGTTAACATGCATAACTTGCTTGATTTTGTTATCACCACGAATAGAAACCCTTATAAAAAATAGAGTTCATCAAAATAAATGTCTAGTCGGAATATGGTTTCTGAATGTTTGAGTTAGAGGTCTGGGACCCTGGTTTTGTCCAAAGTTGAGAAGTGGGGGCGCCGGTAGTCTGTGAACCAGGGTTCTAGTCTGATATGGAAATAATTCCTAACTGATAATGTATTCTTATTAAATGAACTTTAAATATACCTTAAATTAATAAGATTGAGAAATATAATTAAGTCATCACTTATATCTACACTCAATAGCTTTGAATAATTTTGAATGCAAAATTGTTAAATTGACTTAAAAACACAAATATTGATGTATTCTAAGAAAAGTAATTATCTTTCAACTGTATCTTAATTCCTTTCAAAAAAAGAAAAAAATACTGTAAGGACTTCCCAAATGGCCAGGCCACATGAAATGCGAAGATACGGCTTCCTACTTTTCAGCTGACGTCACAACTTTGCTGCTGCTGATGTCGACCGGCATAAATAGCTAGGGTAAATTCCCATATTTCACTGCCCCACTTCACTGCACTCTTTCGGTCTGTGTTAGCATGTAAAATCTCCACGCCTTTGTCTCTGGCTGCCTCCGCTGACTTCTAGGGACAAAAACCCTCAGTCTACTACCATAGTGAGTTAGTCACATGCGCTGAATACAAGCCTGATTCTCTCAGCCGAGCGAAAGCTGACAACTGGTCCATTCACCTTAAACGACGAAGTCAGATCTTTGTTAATTCGAAGCGCTTCGTGACTGCTCCTATTACTACGGAACAAAAGCCCTCTCTCTCTCTCTCCTTTGCTACGATAATATTTTTACACATTTTTGTCAAGACCCTTTTTCATTTCCAACATGGCGGTGTACTCCTTTCTTCTTCAGCCAGCTCTCGGACGACCGGCCAATCATCTCCCTCGCATCACGTGACCCGACTGTATAGTAGTTGTTGTATAAGATATTATTAGGAAAAGAGCTTTAGATTGATGGTGATGAGAGCAGAAATATGTCCTAAAATAAATGGATAGGTGAGTGAATAGTTCTGGGGTGTGTGTATGTGTGTGTGTTCTGGTGAATGTGTGTGTGTGTGTGTGTGTGTGTGTGTTTGAGATCATTGTCATCAACCTAAAGCTCTTTTCCTAACAATATCTTATACAACAACAGGGGACAAAATATATCCCTTTTTCTGACCGTGAGAAGATTTTATTTAAACAACTTTAAATGGTACGTAATAATTTGTATTGTGAAACTTTTAGTCAAAACAGTCCCATATTTTAAAAGTATGCTAATGTTGGATAATTGCATATACATATATTTATGTTTTTGAAAAATCCATCTCAACTCATATAAGCTACATTGTACAATAAATTCTCGTACTACTGGTTTTGACCGTAATTTGCTATAAAAACTTACAGCATCGTGAGACAATGGTCTAATTGCACATGTATATAGTTTTTAAAATGTTTTGAACGCATTTTCTTCTGTTTCTTCTGTTTTAAGCTAGTTGGCCGCTTGACCCACTTTCCAGCCCCGGTAACAGGATATGGCCCTTTGGTCATGTACACCCCAAAATGCATGAATGCACTAACACATGAACACACACAAACAGAGTGCATTTCATTACACCAATAAACAACTCATTATCGGATATGAATGAAATTTTCTGTACTTATTCTTTCATGAATGTATTTTTTTTAGGAAAAGTGTATTTTGTAAGAAAGATTTGTGGAAATATTTTTTAAGTCAATCAACCCCTTTTATTTAATTTTATGAAATATGTACATAGGGGATACAGGGGCTCGTTGGTACATGGGGCAGGTTGAATCTCTTGCTTTAATTTTTGTTTCCACAACTTGATGGCACCACTGTTAACCTCATTTTTTCTCATGTTTACACCATTTTTCTTTTGGTCACATGAAAAGTTTTGCATGAAAAACGTTTTTTCACCCAGGTAAGTAACTTTTTCACTTTGAAAAATGTGTGCCTAGTTCATCTGTTATGTGCGGTTGATGATAGTGCAGTGAGAATTGGGTGAAGTGCACCTTTCAGAAAACAACAGGGATTACTTTGTTTGTCAAAACTGTACATCTGATGATTCTTAATTCGACTATTAATTGTCGACTATTAATAAGGAATCAAATTAATTCTTCCTTAGCCTATTAATCATCCCGTAAATGATGTAAAAAAATAGAATTAATCATCTACAAAATTTCTTATACCAAGGTGAAACAAATGAAATATATAATTAAGAAATGAAACAATTTGGGGGGGGGGCCTTAAAAAAGTGTGTGAAAGTACCTAAAACAACTATCTTTTTTATTATATATATTGAAATGGACTAGTTTATGATCGTAACTTTGAAATAATCAGAGTTTTTTTGGGCTGTAAAAATAAAAGCATGTGGTAATTTCCAATTGATTGAAAAAGAATGAATGATTTTATAAAGAAAAGCCCTTTAAAATGCAAATGCTTCATGACGAATTGATTAAAACAAGAATAATCTAATGATTTTTTTTCACTTTTAGGGGTCAAAATGAGGGAATTATTTTTCTATTTTGGGGGTCAAAATCGAGGGGGAATTATTTCACTTTTAGGGTTCAACATCGAGGGGAAATATCTTTTTCACTTTTAGGGATCAGAATCAAGGAAAACTTTTTTTTTCACTTTCAGAGGTCAAAATCAGGTTGGAGGAATTTTTTCTTTCTGTTTTAGATCTTTGAGATCTAAAAGAGAAAGAAAACTTTTTTTCACTTTCAGTGGTCAAATTCGAGCAGGAACATCTTTTCACTTCTAGGTGTCAAAAGTGGGAACTTTTTCTCCCTTTCAGAGGTCAAAAGCCATGGGGAACTTTTTTACATCTATTTCTTTTTTAGGGGTCTAAAGCAAGTGAAAACAGTAAATATTTGCATTTATTTTCCCCCCAGGAAACGCCAGGTATTATTGCTAGTGAAATTATATATCAAAGAAATTTGCTAACCTTCATGACGTAATGAATACATCCAAAACTATGTTTGCACAATTGGTGCTTTGAACTCTGCTGGATGTTCTGTTGAAGTTGGCTGATAATGCACAGGTACTTATTGGTGCCATGCCTCTGTGGACTGCCTTGGTCCAGTTCCTCTGCAGGATCATTATCTCCACTAGAATCAGCATGTTCCTCAGACCCTACAAAGAACCTGAAAAGAAATTACGAAAAATTATCAAATTCAAGTCACCAAATGATGTTCCAAATTCAAGATACCAAATGATGTTCCAACTATCATAGCAGAAAAAATGCACAATACTGATTGGTAAGACAGTTAATGCTCTTACATTCTTACCATTTCTTTGAAAATTACCAATATAAGTCTATTACAACTAGTTGAAAGTAAAATGCTGTAGTACCAAAATGTATATAAAAACTCTTGGCACTGAAATTAATTAGATGTGTCTTTATAAATACATCTTTATGAATTAATCTTTATGAATAAGCAGCAAAAAGTGTGTTGAGCAGTTCACAAAGTGTCCTCCTCTGCTATCAATCTGGCAGTCTCTCCTTTCTTTCTCCTTTAGCAATGTACTAGGTGTGTAGGAGACGTGCTAAGTGTAGTGCTTTCTATCTACACCCATTTCTCATTATATCTTTCTTACCTTTGTGGCAATCAAATGTACAGAATCGATTTTTCAATACAGAGTCAACTTAGTAATTTTTAAGATAACCAGCATTTGTTTTAATAATTAAAATTAATGAGGTGTTTTCTTTTCAGGTCTACTATGTGAGTCATTTCAAACTGACTAAATATTAATGCTACTGACATAGTTTTTCTTTTTTCAGGTCGACTAAGCGAGTCATTTCAAACTGATTAAATATTGATAGTACCGACATAGCTTTTCTTTTTTCAGGTCATCAATAATTAATCATTTCAAACTGACTAAATATTGATACTACTGACAATTTTTCTTTTTTCAGCTCTACTATGCGAGTCATTTCAAACTGACTAAATATTGATACTACTAACAGCTTTTCTTTTTTCACCTCTACTATGTGAGTCATTTCAAACTGACTAAATATTAATACTACTGACAGCTTTCCTTTTTTCAGGTCATCAATAATTATTGACTAATTATTGATACTACCGACATAGCTTTTCTTTTTTCAAGTCTACGATGCGAGTCATATCAAACTCACTAATTATTGATACTACTGATATAGCTTTTCTTTTTTCAGGTTTACTATGCGAGTCATTTTAAACTGACTAAAAATATTTAGTCAGTTTAAAATGATACTACTGACAGCTTTTCCTTTTTCAGTTCTATAGAACTGAACTGGCAGCTTTTCTTTTTACAGGTCTACTATGCGAGTCATTTCAAACTGACTAAATATTGATACTACTGACATAGCTTTTTCCAGGTTAAGACAAGCATCTAACAAAGCTAAACACCATATTTGAAAACATGTTAGTTTCAAAACTATTTTTCAAAAATGATATCTCTTTATTTTTACAAACAGGAACACTGAAACTATCTAATATATATTTGAGAAAGTTTGTAGCTCGAGCAGGGGCGGACTGACCGTGATCTGGGACCCTGGACAAAGAGGGCCCTTAACCCATCCTACCCTATCACCAATGGCAGTGCTAGGTCTGACTGCTAACCCTGCACACTATGTTTAGATTATTTTACATTTTTTTTTTGATTTCTCAGAGTTCCTCAGATGTATTGCAATCCAAAAGCTTTGACCCCCCCCCCCCCCCCGCCCCGCAGTTGCAGGGTCAGCGGGTCCCACGCACCACCTCTGCTACCATCAGATATGTACAATCTTAATCAGACATTTGTTTCTAAAGCTCCATGTCTCAAAAAATATAATTTAGAATTCACATGTGCACTGTGTGATGCTTAGTGTTATCAAATATTTTCATGCAACATACAAACCTCTGTAGGCTGTTCAGCACAGCCTGTACTGGCAGAGTAATTTGAATGCACATGATAAACAATTCTTACAGGCCTTTTTCAGAAGATTGCGTGCCCATTTCATCATCAAAGTCAATTTCAGATTCAATGATACAAGCTCCTCTTGCAGTGATGTATTTATATCAGGAATTGCTTCTTTAATTATTTTGAGGTTCCTCCTTTCAGGAGTGACTTTCACTTTGTGGAATCTGTTAGGGTCGAAAGATATTTGCTTGTAAAGGTCCCCATGTGAAGCATATCTCCTCTTCATGCTCACAAGGACAGCCTCAAGGATAATATTATGGCATGAAATCTTATGCTTTTAGAGGTACAAGTTGTACCTCTTATTGAATGAATCTTGGAAGGAAGCTTGTACTGAAGGGGATACAAATGTTTTCTGTAGCTAAATTTTCATTTTCCTAACCAATCAATTTTGTTGCTGTTGTATGTATGCTGGTAAAATCATGAGAAATCTTGTCAATCCGTGTAATGGCATCATGCCTGCATCACATTTAATCTTGTGGTCAGTAGGTAATTAGATAAAGGGGTAGTCATGATAAAGATACAGAAGAATATGAATTCCACCAATATTATCTCAAATTTACTAAGACTAAGACTAAGCGTCTTTGCCTAATAATGAACTGGCCTTTGAAAATCTGTAGATTCACTGAATAATCCGAAGGTCTGAATAGAATTCCTTTGATTGGGCTGCATAACTCCCAAATACTTTCCGAAAGGCTCTTGCTCTACTAGACCACCTAGTCTGTCCAATATGTTCCAACCTGTGGAGCTTGGAGCTCCCAGTATTGACCTTCATCTGCTCTTCCTAAACCGTCATCTTTTTATAGGACTCATTGGAAAATGCAGAAAGTTCTCTTAGGAATTTAAAAAGATTTACAGCAGGAACACACACTATGAACTTGCATCCCCTATAACATGATTAAGCACATGTGCATAGCACCAAGTATGGATCTGACTAGGAAGTGCTTCTTTCACCAAGGCTTGAAATATCCGAGTAAATACCACTCATATTGGCAGCTTTATCAAATGAATCTGAGATAAAATACTCAAGATCTATCCCAACATCTGATAGCAATTCACACAACAAGCTGCTACCACTGGAATCTTCAACATTTACCAGGTGTCCAAGTCTCTCTGTGGTCTGGTCATCAATAACATATATAACAACAATTGCACAATGATCACGAGCAGAGACATCTTGAGTTGAATCCATTTGTACTGAATATAGATATATTATAACCGGTTGCGCATGTCAATATATATGAGATACACAAAGAGCATGTCTCCAAAAATGCATGTGCATTTCTTTCCAAAGACGACATCTCGTTCCAGCTGGAGTTTAAAACAAAAATCACGAGAGAGTAGTGGGAGAAAGAAAAATGCCATGTGGTCAGTGAGAAAGTTGACAGTCCAGTTGTTTTCAGGAAAAAAATTTGTTCTTTTTTTTTCTGTTGAAAAACATTGATGCAGTGCAGTTCGCTGATCAGTCATGGTATAGAATTCTACTTTGTTAAAATCCCTAAAAGTTGTTTTAGGTCTATTTCATATAGGTCTCCATTTTTGTTGCTTAATTATTTGTATAATATCCTTCACTCTAGTTCTCTTTCCATGGCTCTCTTTGTGATTCTAAGTTGGTTTTCAGTTCGTTTTTACATATATACACAGCGCGTTGAAGCCGTATAACATAAAAAACACATGGGTAATTTTCCAATTGATTTAAACAAAAACATAATTAATGCTGTTAAGAGATTTTTAAAAAAAATCGACTGACCCCCTAAAAGGAGAAAAGAATTAACCTTGTTTTTGACCCCTAAAAGAGAAAAAAATATTTCCCCTCGATTTTGACCCTGAAAAAAGAAAATAGTGTGCCCCTGATTTTGACCCGAGAGAAAAAGTGTCCCCTTGATTTTGACCTGAGAGAAAACGTTCCCACGCCCAATTTTGACCCCTAAAAAGAAAAATTGTTCCACCTCAAGTTTGACTCCTAAAAGGGAAAAAAAAGTTCCCCTTCGATTTTCACCCATAAAAGGGAAGAAATTATATATATATAATATACATATTTTTTTTTGGTTGAGTTAGAGGGAAAAGTTTACTCGCCCCAAAATAATTTGTTTCGACCAAAATACTTAGGCAAAGAAGATTGACTCATGCCTAAAAGAAAAGAATCATATAAAGTGTAATGAACTATGATGACTTTGATCTCATTGTTTTACCTTTCCTGTTCCAAGGTGAACAAACTTTGCAAAGAAAATAGGTTATGTACAGGATACATAAAGAATACATTAACATTGTTGTCTTTGAAATTTGTATGACAATAAATCTATCGGGATGTTTATTTGTGGACCACCCCTGATAACGATTCAGTTAAATATTCAAAAGAATTTTTTTAAATATAAAAAATGTGATAAAAGATCTTAGTTTTTCAACTCGACCAGCGGTCGAGAAAGCTTAGAAACTTACATGCCCAAGAGAGAGATGACTCGACTGAGATGAATGGATGAGTTAAATCTTACAGGCGGGATATACAGCAGTTAATTCATTCCGAAAATCAACATACTGTTCAAAGCCGCATTGTTCAAGTTCTTATGATTTAACATGTTTTTTCTTCAGCTTATATTAGTTATATATTGTACAGCAATAGCTTAACTGTACTACATCAAAACTGCATTATTCAAGGTATTGCTGCATAAAATTGTGTTGCGTATGATTAGGTTAGGGACTTGAATGCATTGTAGATTCCCTCAAAATGGATTACTGCTATTTATTTATTCAGTTTTATTTGCAATTTTAAAGCTGTGTAATGTAAAAATCATATTAAAATATACACAGTATACTCTATTATAATTATTATTTTTTATTATTAGCTGAAGTATTGTAACCCAATCTTTTTATTAATTTTGACGATTTTTTACCTTCATCTTTATTTCCAATTGTTTTTTTTTATAAACCTTGCAATATGAGATCTGTTAAAAAAAATGTCTTAGCTTTTTCTTAAATGACGGATGCTTCCTTATGTTACATTTACCTCAACAAAGAAGTAAGTATTGATCCACTTATCCTGGAATTTTCTCATTTCTTTAATAAAATGTTATTTTCCTCATGGAATTAAGCGTGCCATTCATAAAGTCAAAATGGATGCAGTTTGCCCACAATTGGTATAGTTTATCCATGGGAAGAGTTAATAATAATTGACAGTATAGGAATATTAAAAAATATTACCTATATTACCTATATTACCTAAATATTACTATAGGTATATTTTTACAAACTCTATTTTTCTATAGTTCTATACACTTTTTATGCAAGCTAAAGCATAACATTAAAACAAAAACAAATACACTAGAATATTCACAGTAACAATTCCAAAGCATATTTACCGCTAGTTGGTGTGCTAAGATTCTGATCGGGGGAAAATTAAAAAAAACAGACTTTTGAGGTATCAAATTAATAACTTTTGGCCAAACTTACCTAATTCCTGAAGCAACTGATGAGGAAAGTCCACCCTTTGTCCTGAAAAGGGGAAAAAAAACAAAAAAAGACTCTAAGAATTGGGAATGAGACAATTTATGTGTGAATTTCTGAAATGAGGAATTATCATTACTAGTTGCATAGAAATGGAAATTCTACATCATCCAATATCTCATGCCTCTGCTCTTGCCTGTGTCCTCTTAATCACTTACACAGTTGCCTGTTGATAATGTTATCTAAATGTTATACAAACATGGATTAGTTTCATATCTAAAAAATCTTCCTCCCTCCTCAGTAAACTACATAACTTTCTTTTCTCTTTTCCTTGCCTCTCATTAAACTACCTTTCTTTTCTGACCTCTTTCTTCCTACCCTCTTTTAAACTACCTAATTTTCTTTTCTGCTCTCTCTTTCTCTCTCTTCCTACCCTCTTATTAAACTACCTCTCTTTTATGCTCTCTCACTCTCTCATCTTACCCTCTTATTAAACTACCTAACTCTCTTTTTGCTCCCACTCTAATCCTACCCACTTATGAAATTATCTAACCTTTCTCTTTGTTAAAGGGTTATCATAGCAGAATAATTATAGAAGATAATTATTCAAACTGGTATACTCCTCCTGGTTGCTATAGTCAGGTTTCTGCGGTTGTACCCTCTGGTCTTCTTCAGTTTCTTCTCATATTTGGCAACGTTCTGTGAATTTTAAAACAAACCTTTTATCCAATCCACTTGGATGAATTGTATCCTATTGTCCAGAGGATGTCTGGTATCAATTGTACTCATCCCATTGTCCATGCCACTCTTAACTAACGCCCGTATCCACTAGGCTATTGTCCTGTAAGATAATGAAGTGGTAGAATTTTGGAGGACACTAGTTCGAATACATCAGTGTATAATAATGGGAATGAGATACTTGAGTCGAATGGATCACATTGTAATATGTATTTTTTTTTTATTTCACTGCTTCAATTAAATTTAGCCTTTTGCCTCTCTCTGAAATTGTGTGTTAGAAAATCATATATTTAATTATCTGTGCTTAATTTATCAAATAGAAATCTACAGGAAATTATCTATACTCATTAAAGATGACTTTAAAATATTTGTGTTAAATATAAAGTACAAATCTTTGATTTTTGCAAAAAAAAGAAAGACTCCACTGCAGAGCAGATGTAAACATGTTCAGGATCATCTGACATTCACCAAAGAGCACTTGGAAAAGCCTATGGGACATTCCATATCAAATCACCTAATGGTCCCATGGCACCATCTTAGATTTTGATGAAATTTCAGTAGGTGATACCTGTTCTAGAGGAAATTCAACCCTGAAAAGTTCAACTTGATTGAGCAACTGGATCAGAAGTTATGACAAATTGAAATTTGCTTAAATTTACCCACAAACATGATTTGACAAATTTGGCACTTCATAACTATGCAATTTAAAAAGATATCTAGCTGAAATTTGGTACCCCTGTAAAACATAGTACCATTACAGTAAAAACCCAAAGTTTTATGTGTTTTATGAATGCATGACAAGTAATGCAGTCAGTTGAAAATTGGTTCACATTTTGCTAAATTATAGTTTAATCTATCCTCTTTCAATCCTAAAAACTTTAAAGGTCCTACTTTTTTTCAGAAGAATTCCAACCAAGTATATGTGTATCAATAAATTAAAGCATTATAACACTTGAAATCTCACCAGGTGACACCTTTTCTAGAGACAAATCAACTCAGAAAATTTCAGCTTGATTGAACAAATGGTGACACATAACATAATATAGCACTCTCTGTGGCAATTAAGGCAAGTTAGATATGAGTAGGACCATTTAAATTTTTAGGAATGAAATAGGATACATTAAACTATAATTCAGCAAAATTTGAACCATTTTTTCAACTGACAATGTTGCATTTGGCCATTTTTTGGCCTTTTTCTGTGAGTTTTTGGCCAGAAATGTCACCAACTATCTTGCAACCCTGTTCTGTAGCATTTCGGGAGTTTCAAATTTTGGAAGACGGTCAGCTCAACAGGCTGGTTCAGCCCCTGGTCATTTCAAAGTTAGTTCATATAAAATTCATGAAACGTCTGTAAACCATCTATAAGAACACCTCAGTTGTTTAAAGATGAAAATTATGCCCAGTAAATACTGTAGTTAATCTTTGATACAAGAACAGACAAGCCTTTCATCAATAGGAATGTAGTGCAAACAGCCTGTGAAAAATATGCTAAAAGCCTTGGCAAGAAATCACATCAAGTGATTTCTTGCCTATTTACAGTTTGCTATCACTAGAAGGATATGATGGCTTACACTCTGTTGATGAATGTGGCCACATTGTAGTGTGTATATTTAAGTTTAATCCCCAGTTATAGACACTGCAAGTTACAAGGTCTGCCCGGAAAATATCCAGCCATTTATTATTAAGAAAAAAAAGAAAAGAAGCCTACCTAGGGAAATGGCATATTAGTCCCCTTCAAGGTAACTCACTTGGGACTGCACACACTTATCCCAGCATCCTTTCTACTTTTCAAAATTGTTTGCAAAGTCCTTTTTCAGGATTGCCATCAGCTACTGTATCGCATTCTCTTTAATCTTGTGCACAGTCTGAAATCTCTTCCCTTTCAATAGTAAAAAGCCAAAAGTCCCTGACAGACCTGGGTGAACGTTATTTTGCCAAAAAACCCTGCACAAAATGTGGAGAATGACTTGCTCGCTTATTGTGAATGCAATGGTCACACAAATACACAAGCTCACTCAATGGCATCTCACTGCCAACTGAATAACCCCATGGGAGAAGTTACATCAAAGCTATGCAACCAGTTCTCAAGATATTCAAAATAGCTTGATACTTTCCAAACAGATCTCACATATAAAGATATCACTAATAAAGATTGAATTCATAAATATCTGAAAAATTGGTCTAGAATACCTAATAAACATAGATTTATGCCTAATAAACATAGATTTATACTGTTCTACATCAAGAGTAAAGCATTGGCATCACTTGTTGAGAAGTATAAAGTAAGCAACTGTAAATGCTGCAGAACTCCTGAAACACACTAGTTAAAAACATTTAACTGGCTGTTAAAACAGAAGAAAGTGAAATATCAAAAATAATGTGAAGGATGCAGAATCCTCTTTCAGAATGGAATGGTTGGCACTATGGCATCTGATAGAACAGGAATCACTTTTGATCCAAAACCACTGGTGGTCAAAGCAGACCATAAGGAGTGATAGAAAAGATTGGCAACCAGACTCCTGTGGTCTCATTGCAAATTTACACGTTACCATTGAGAACAATCAAGCAATTGGAATGAATAGTCAACCAGTACAAATTGAAGGAAAGAGCTAACTTTCCATTTCTCCAATTGATCATCTGATGCAAAATCAAAATTAAGACTACCATGCACAAATACAAAGCAACTAAAGTATGCTTAATATCATTGCTGCATCATTTGCTAGACAGTTGATAGTAATTTCAAGCCTGAAGTTAACATTAAGAGAAAATTGAAAGTTAATGAAGCTGTATAAGATATGCCATCATGTCTCAGAATAAAAGAAATGACTGGCACCATAAAAATCAGAAAGGCTAGATTCTGCTTTGAAACATTGTGATGGTGGTTCAAGGAGACACCGAAAGGTAAAAGAGATATGGAGATCTGAAATTTTGAAGAAGAGAGATGTCTTGTTATTGGATAAGCTAAACAAGGAATGGACTTGATGTGAAACACAAGAGATCATCCAAAGGTGATGTGTAAATGGTGGGATTGGAAAGAAGTCCTCTACTATGAGCTCCTTCCAGAGAACCCAATGATTGATTCAAACAAGTAGTGCTCCCAATTAGACCAACTCTAGACAGAAATCAATGATAAACATCTGGAATTAGTAAAGAGAAAGTGTGTAATATTCAATCAGGATAATGCTAGACCACATGTTTTATTCATGGCCTGGTAAAAATTGTTACAACTTGACCATCATTTATATTCATCAGATATGCAGCGTCAGATTACTATTTATTCTGGTCTTACAGAAATTTCTTAATGAAAATATTTCAATTCCCTGGATGGCTGCAAAAACATTTTAGAGAGTAGCTGAGAAAGATAAAAAAAACTTGTATACTGTTAGATTTTCTGATACTCTTTCATATGAAAATAAGATATACACGATCTGACCAAAACTGGGGTCACGATTCTTGATTTCAAAATGGCCGCCATCAAAAAAACAAAATTTGCAATATAGATTAATTGAAATTTCAATCAGAATTATTCAAATATAAATATATTGTTCAAATATAAATAAAAGTGTAAAACTTTGCATACTGGTAGATATTTTGATGCTCTTTCATATAAAATCAGGACACGCACGATCTGAACAGAACTCTGGCCGCCACCTTTATTTCAGAATGGCCCCCATAAAAAAAAGAAAAATTGAAAATTTCAACCAGAATTGTTCAAAATGTGAAAAAGCGTGAAAATGTGCATACTGGTAGATATGTTAATTCTATTTCATATAAAACAGGATACACACGACCTTACCAAAACTGTGGCGCCATCTTGATTTCAAAATGGCCACCATAAAAGAAAGAATTATGACATAGATTAATTTAAATTTCAACCAGAATGGTTTAAAATGTGAAAAAGGTGTGAAAACTTGCATATTGGTAGATTTTTCGGTGCTCATTCATATAAAAACAGGATACATACAATCTGACCAACACTGCAGCCATCAGCTTTATTTCAAATTGACCACCATAAAAAATTTGCAACATTTCCCCTAACTGCCAGGCATACATTA
>VCCN01004184.1:7213526-7224824 GCA_006491835.1 Architeuthis dux | reverse complement strand
TCTCCGAAAACCACGGTCTACCGAATTATTTTGACACCACTGAGTGGCATTTTGATAAATACGGATTATATACAGAAAGCATACTAATTAATCCCGTGAAAAGAAATCACGAATATACAAGTTTCCCCCACTATCCGAAAGTAAAGCACTCCTTAAAAAGCCTTCCGTAAGCTGAACTGATGTAAAGTGAAGAAGCAATTACCATTAATTTACATGGAAAATATTGTGAGTGTACCCCGACCTCAATATAGTCAGGATAGTATGTCAGGCTGAGTCATCGAAGGTCATGGTGGTGGGATGTACAGGAGACTGGGTTATAGAAGGGTGGGAGAGAGAAAGTGGGTGTGTGCTGCCTCTATAATGGCTCAATGCTGTTTTTTACGAAAAAAGGCTAAAAGCGAAAAATTGGCGTGAAGCAAACTTTCGAAAAACAGGAAAAAAATGTTCAGATATTTGCAAGAAATAATCATGTCGTACGCCCAAAAGAAAATTAGAGATATGTGGAAGATAATCTACTCTAATAATGAACAGTGGACTATTCCGCTGAAAATAATACTTCCTGCCCACTGTTTCAAAATACGCACTATACCCGTGTAGTTTCCAATGGGAAGGGGGAATTGTCGCCGTCTGGCCTGTTATAGACAAGAGCTCGCCACACCCGGGTTGCTAGCGCTTCACATACGGGTCACTGACGCTCCACCTCCTCTTGCTCTGGGGAAGTCCATTTCCACTTCGCCACACCCCGGTAAACGAATTCCGTATATTAACATCTCAATCCAAATATATCCGTGAATTCTTTCATGGGTATTAACTAGTTGTTTATATTTAGTGAGCTTACTTTTGTACAGTACAAGGCCAATTACGTAGAAAGAGAGGGGGGAAGGTGGCGTTGTGCTTTTCTTTCAAGTGGGGAAAATGAACCTGCCTTGAAAATCAGCATTCAAAATCCCGGCTTCTACCCAGGTTCAAACATCGATCACTTGCGCCGATAGTAAATATGCAACTACCTAACCCACCAAGCAAGCCATTCGCTATTTACTATACTTAACTTAGTACAGCACAATACCAAATTGTTATAGAAAGACTATGTTACGCCAATCTTTAAAGTAGAGAACTCCTACTTGCTTTGAAAATCATCATTCAAAATCATGGCTTTTATCAAGGTTAGTGCACCGACCACTTGCGCCGATGGTAAATAATCAACTATCTAACCCACCAAACAATTCACTTGCTATTTACTATACTTAGCTTAGTACGGCACACGACCAAGTTTATATAGGAAGACTGTGTTACGCCAATCTTTCAAGTAGGGAAGACTTACTTGCTTTGAAAATCAACATTCGAAATCCTGGCTTTTACCTGTGCTCAAACATCGACCACTAGTGCTAGTGGGAGACAACCCAACTCTTTCACCAAATTGTTGTTATAGAAAGACTATGTTCCGCCAATAAGCCTATTCATTACTAAACTTAGCTTTCTCGTGGCGGCATCTATGATCTGCGAAATGAGCTTAATAACCATTGTACCACGGTGAAGCGCCAGGGAGATATTAGAAACCGTCAACCAAAACTGTCACCAAAACTGTCAAAATAGGTTTCTTCAGTTTTTGAGTTGGTCCGACTGACTGGCTATGTGTGCATGTATGTATGTATGTATGTATGTATGTATGTATGTATGTATGTATCACGCGTACAGGCTGCAACATTTACAACTATTTATATCTAGAAAAAAGTTTTTTTGTTTTTTTTAAATTCTCCCCCCAAATAGGTTTTTAGTGAGGAATTCAATTTACAATTTAGGTTTATACTAAATTGATCCCTTAGTTTGTGTCCGCTTGTTTTTTTTTTGTTTTTTTGTTGAAAATTCAGTCTTTTTTAGTGATCACTACCCAACAAAAGGCGAGGGGAGTAACTTATTCATTGATCACCTCTTTTTCCAATTTTGTAATCGCCCCCAACACGACTTGCTGCCAAAAGACATTGAGCATATGACGGTTTCTACATAGCGACTAATCAGACCTGTTTCTTTATTAGAAAAATCACTGACTGTGATAGTCTGAAGCTGTTCGCATGTTTTAGATGAAACTTCCTCATAATTAGTGTTTGACACGTCTTTCTGTTCACGACCGTTACATAAGTACCTAGGATACGGGATGCGAGTTTGAATCTTGTCGTAGGCTTATTCTTTATTTTCGATTCATGCTGTGTACTTAACGGTCCTACAATGTAAAATGATATAAACAATGCGATCAAAAGCAACAATGAAAAGATGAAAAGTGAAATGGGTCAAAAATTGAAAACATTGTATTTGAAAGTTTTAGTAAATTTTCATTGATAACTGTCCTTTCAACTTCTGTTCCATGTAAAATACTTGAACAATACTTATTGTTTCTATGTAATATTAAAATTTATATTAAAAAGCGCCTTCCCTTGTTTTCACTGTCTTGGTGAGTTGAGGGTGGCCTAACGGTTAATAGCAAGTAGAATGGAATCGGCGAACTGAGTTCAAACTCCGAGAGAGTTAGTGTTCACTGCGCACTAATGCTCTTTGCATGAATCCATCTCTTCTTCCTCCAGTTATTGGTAAATAGCAGGGCAGACTGGGCCCTCTAGCCATGGTTGGGAACCAGTCTAGGAGACTCTGATTTCAAACCAGGGAGTAGATCCTTAAGGCGACTGGATTCCAATTTTGACTTCTTTCCGCCAGCTCCTTCAGCCAAGCTGATGCCAAACGTATCGCCGCCACCCCCCAAATAGCTTTTCGTTGGACTACATCGGCGAGGCCAAGAGGGGCATTCTGTCGACTAGGTACCCCACGATCTCGCCCTGGCTCGTGCCCTGGAGAGGTCACTTCAGGGCCGTTCCATTGTCTACCCAGACAGAGGGGGGGGGGCCCTCCTCAACCCTCTGGGTAGGTAATGTTAGTTATAGAGGAATGGTTTGTCTCTTGTAAATGGTGAGTGTCGTTTTATTAATAGTTTGAGGACTCTTTTCCCCACTGAACCAGTACTCAGTGACCGAGAAATTGCCCTGTTTTTAATTATGAATTAATTGAAATATGATTAATACATCTGATTACATAAAGCTCCCACCTATTAAACGTTGCAGCTCGGTAAAGATGACATTCTGAATTAAAATTAAAAACAATGGCGCTCGTTTTAGGGGAGCTTACACAAAACTTATACTATTCATTTTTGGGATGTATGTATCAACCCGTACCAATTAAAAGACAAACACACACACACACACACACACACACTATTACACATACATACACTCACACACACTCATAAACAAACTCTATTTCTCTCTCTCAAACACACACACACACACCATCTTTCTTACGCGCACACACACTCACAAACACAATTCTCTCTCACATACACTCATATACACACACACGCACACACACTCACATTTTGCTAGATTAATTTATTTACAGAGAAATCGAATAAAACAAGTGATTTTCTACAATGTAAAGAAACAAGAATTTGCTCGCATATTGAATGCCCGAGTTGTGAAAAGGTGACATTGTATCCAAGATCAGCGCCATACTTGAGCGACCACTTGAAGAGGGGTGGGAAGAGGAGGAGGTAAAGCACCGAGGAGGGCGGAGTGGGAGGTTTGGGCAAATGACGAAAACACTGTAGCAAACGCAATTCCTGAGTTTGAAACGGCCACCCAAACCAACACAGCTGTCATGCGAATATCACCATCAACTGGTGTGACATTTTCCTCCTTATTTACTTCAGTGGTCGGCCTCTCCTGTCATTTGCTCATTAATCACGGGTTGTCATGACACTTATTTAAAATTTTGAATAAATTCAGAAGCAGTCTTTTTAGTTAGACACAATATCTTAAAGAAACGTATTTTGTTGTTGTTGCGGGGAGTGGATAAACATCTCTAAAATGTTTGTTTCTTTAAATATAAGGAATTTAACATTTGTTTCTACAGTAAACTTCAGAACTGCAAGTATATCAAAATATATTATATATATTCTGTCAGTAAAGCATGCCTTAATTACAGGGCAATGATAGTCAGTTTCTTCTTGGTTTCCAAAGGATTTCTATAGTAGAATCTTTTGCTATGCATTTATATCGTAAAATCATTAGCAATGCATTTCTTTACTAAAACCCTGCTACAAAATAATATGTATACATTGCCCTGTTTTATCATGTAAATTTGTCTTAATTTCTGACCACGGAGAATCCCTTTCTTCCTGATTTTCAATTCAGTTCCACATTCTACCCCAGATCATCATATTCTATCTGAGATTAGCATTAAACTGATAATTCTATCCCGGATCAGCATTAACAACTTTGACAAGTTTTATACTATCTTTAATTAAAAGAAAGGACTGTTCAATGATTCACCAATTCTTTTGATTTGGTTCAATTGAACTATCAAGAGTTCCGACAAATGATATTTTTTCAACAAGATAAACATGATGATAATATTACTGCTGTCAGCTAACGATACCGAGTAAGGTAAGAGTAAGGTGACTAGCTAATTTGGCCCACAATAAGCCCGTCTTGAGCTGATGGCAGGGATACGTGAATATTATCCTGGGTTGCTCCTGAACGAAGTCCCAATTGTTGGCAACAGCTGCAACACGGAAACAAGTAACAACAAAACATATCATGATTTAACGACCGAGATTCCAGCAGATAACAGATGCTTAAAGACTTTAAACGATACCAATGAACATCATCAAGATACGAAATGCTAAAAAATGTCTGTTTAATTGTGACCTTTTCAGAAGATCATTTCTACACGTCCAAATTTAAACCTGTCCACAAGTTTGATTCATGCATTTAAAGAAGTAATTCAAAGGTTCTCATTCTTGGTGGCAGCTGTGAAAGGTTGACTATGGGTAACGCCCTTTTCTTTGTAACTGTCTGGGTGAGTTGAGGGTGGCCTAACGTTTAACAGCAAGTAGAATCGGCGAACTTAGTTCAAACTTTGATTGAGAGAGTTTGTGTTCACTACACACTAATGCTCTTTGGAAAGGCAGGAATCCATCTCTTCTTCCCCCAGCTATGGGTAAATAGCAGAGCAGACTGGGCTCTCTAGCCATGGTTGGCAACCACAGAAGGAGACGGACAACACTGACACCTCCTTAAGGCAACTGGGTACCAATTTTAACTTCTTTCCAACAGCTCCTTCAGCCAATCTGATGCCAAACGTATCGGCTCCAAAATAGCTTTCCTTTGGACTACATCAGCGAGGCCAATAGGGGAATGCTATCGATTGGGTACCCCAGGATATCCATACGTTTCACCTTGACTCGTGCCCGGGAGATGTCACTTCAGGGTCGTTCCATTGTTTATCGAAACAAAGGGAGGCCTTCTTCACTCTCTGGGTAGGTAATGTTAGTTATGGGGGAATGGTTTGTCCAGATGCTCACTACCCTTTTCTCCGTCAAACATCGTGTTATACCAGTAACGGGACATTTTTCAAGACATCTGTTGAAATAGGAGAAGTGGATGTATATCTTTCCCAAGTGGTTTAGTCCAACATTTTGAACATAAGCAGCCTCAGCTGAAATTCAAACTCGGTTTTCCAGTCCCGTCTGGCGTGCTGGTGACCACTGCTCCACTCCGCACCTCCTATTCCAATGTAAAAGGAGGTAAAAGTAGAAAGGAAGATTGTATTGCGCCAATCTTCCAAAATCAGAGACCTTACTTACATGACTTCTTTGAAATCAGAATTCAAAATCCTGGCTTTTTACTTGAACACCGAGCAATTAGCTAATGCATCAAGCAAACTGCCAACGTATCAACAATGATTTCAAGCTACCATTTAATTGTCCCGTTGAATATGGAGTGGGGATATTTTGGCTCGGTTTCATTCTTCATAAACGACAGAGTATTAAATATTTCACTTTTTTATCCACAAGAGACTACCGTGTGAACCAGCATTTTATGTTCACTATCATTCTTTTTACAAAAGTGAAACACCACAGACGCAGCGGTTCTCCTAGTTTGAAAGCCATCATCATCGTCATCGTCATCATCATCGTCATCGTCATCATCATCATCGTCGTCGTCGTCGTCGTCGTCGTCAGCAGCAGCCTTTTAAAGAACGCTCTTGGACATAGACCTTCCCCAAGATCCGCCAGTTCACTCCCTCCCGGTGCCAATACTTTCTGAACTCTGAGTTGTGATATCCAGCGGTTGTCTGGCATTCTTGCTACATGGTCTGCCCATTGCCATTTGAGCTTTCAAATGTTTGTTTTTTTAATGATATATCTGACACCTGTATGCTTTCTAATAATGCTCCATGTGATGTTAAGCATCATTCTCTCCTATGCATGCGTTGCATGGTTCTTAGTTTGAGAGCCAATCTCTTGGTTAATTCCATGTTTCAGCTCCGTGACTATCGGGAGGACACACTAGTTATAAACCCTTCTTTATGTCTTTATTTCTAAATATGTGTGCATAAAACATATGGGAACATTTGAAGCCTGTGGTTCCAAAACGCGATAAGAGCCATTTGAAAAAAAAACGTGTTTACTTGAATTAAAAATCAAGTTTGGGATTTGAATTGTTTTATTTTATTACAACCTTTTTATATACATGCAATCTACACGGTTGTAATAAGATAAAAAAATTAAAGTCCAGAATTCGATTTTTAATTTAATTAAACACATTTTATTTTTAAATGGCGCTTATCGCGTTTTGGAACCACACTCTTCATTTGTTTGTACATATAGTAGCATATAAGTGTACAGACGATATATATATGTATTGTATAAATATATAGATCTATATGTAACATGCCTGTATATGTCATATGTAGGGACATGCATGTGTATATAGCCTATACTCGCGTGTAAGATATTTAATGTCTCCTTTTAGCCGCGATAAAATGGCAAGTATATAGACAGTTAGTAATTAATGGAGAATAATGTTCGACAACAAGCATCTATAGAGGGTAACACAATAGGCTTTATATGGGTTTGTCAAAAAATCCGGAAATGCTTTTGGTAAATGTTTAACGTCCCCAACTGATTTGTACCAAGAGACACAACCCAAGAATAAGGAGCCTTAAACATAATCGGTTAACAGTTATTTTTAATAAATTAGCAATACTGTTTGGCATTTATGTGTGGATGACAAAATCATAGGCTTCGCCCTCGCAGTTGTTTTTCCTTCTTTGACTCAGAACTCGACTTTTTTTCTCTTTTCTCCCAGAGGAGATAATTCTTGATAGCAACAGTATTACATGTCTGAAATCTCTTGATGCCTTTGGAGGTAGGTATTCGATCAAAGCATGATATATTTACAAAATAGAAATTACTGGAATATATTATATACCACATAAAAGATAAGCGGATCACACAAATGCAGGCGCTGAGAAGTCTGATAAAAAGAGCGAGACGACAGATTCCCACAGAACTCGACTGAAATGTAAACATATTTCTAAGAAAAAAGGTTTAACGTTTCAAATTAAAAAGCTAATACAAATATGTTGTCTTAATCGGAACAGCGTTACTAACATATACATATTTCCCATTTGGCCTCTTACACAGTATTGTAAAACAGCCCAATAGATTTGATAGAGAGATTTTAGGAACGAAAATCATGAAATGTTTTCGTGAAAGATTCTGTATGGTAAAATATAAATACAGCTATATAAGTGCCATTATTAGTATTATTGATAAATTCTGTTATAACAGCAGTTTTACCAATATTACTGATATTTTCTGTTATGTAAACGGCTGTATAAACATTATAAGTGCCTTTATCAACAATATTAATGTGATTTACATTATATTATATTTATTTTTCAACAAAATCTCCTTCCTTGTCAATACACTTAGCCCGACGCTTCTCTATTGAGCACATTTCTTGAAAATGTTTTTCTTTCATAGAATTAAATTGTTATTTTCTATAGTTTTGAGAAGGGTCATTAATATTGAAATGGTTCTTCGGGCGATTGAACTCCTTCTTGTTATTTGTGTTGTAAACACGACGTTTCGGCCGATCCATTCCTAAAATCCGAGTGTGATGGGTTAAACAGAAGTTATGTTTAAAGGGTGGGGGGGGTAGCCCTTCTGTTTAACCCATCGCACTCGGATTTTACACCTGAAGAGGGCCGAAGAATGGATCGGCCGAAACGTCGTGTTTACAACACAAATAACAAGAAGGAGGCCAATCGTCCGAAGAACTATTGAGAATTAAATTGTTAAATGAAAGAAAAAAAAAGTATTTTGTTTCTATCCTTCTAGAATCTTGTTCAGAATCTTTTAAGGAGATTTTTAAAAAAGTGAACTCACATTGCTATATGGAAGAGTTACCAAACTAGTCAGTTCATTTTGACCCCCCCCCCCTGCTCAAAATCCATAATGGCCCCTGCAATCTCAGGAAATAAAAACAGATTTTCTTGCTTGTTCTAATAATTACGAGGAATACATGTTTTATATATAAATTATCATTGATAAAAAAAAGTATTGCACATAATTATTTGAATAGGCACACAATCTGTTTTTAAAGATAAAATAGGTTTACGTACACTAGAGACGGCGCCTGGGACCCGTAGGGGGGCACCGGATCTCTGGGGGCGCAATATATCTGAAGAGCCCTGAAAAATCTAAAAAATAATGTGAAAAGATCTCAAGAATAATCTTTAAAAATATGCAGGGGAAGGGAAGTCGGACCTACAACCGCCTCTGCATAGAACCTGTCTATGTAAATCTGAATTTCGTTTCATAGGGTCTGATTCTAACAGTTAAACAGAAAGCAAAGCAAGCAAAGCAAAGCAAGCAAAGCAAGAACACAAGCAAAGATTTGTGAGACAAAACTAGTCCTCATATTCAAATAATTCTTCGGACGATTGAATGCCTTCTTGTTGTTTGTGTTGTAAACACAACGTTTCGGCCTATCCATTCTTCGGCCTTCTTCAGGTGTAAAATCCGAGTGTGATGGGTTAAAGAGGAGTTATGTTTAAAGGGGGGGTAACCCTTATAGCACATGGCCGAGGTGTTTCTGTGTCTTTGTCTTGTCAGGTTTAGGTTTGTTGAGAAGTGGAAGCCACATCGGGTTGAAATCCGCAAACGACCTGTTTACAACACAAATAACAAGAAGGAGTTCAATCGTGGGAATGGGGTAAAAGAAGAACCATTTGAATATTAATGACCCTTCTCAAAACTATAGAAAATATCGAGTCCTCATATTTTTACAACTTTTAAGTAGCCAATCACACATGGAGATCAATTAGGAGAGGAATAGTGTGTTGCGCCAATATTCCAAGTTGGAAATGTCTGCTTGCCTTGATAATCAGCATCTGAAGTCCTAGCTTTTACCCAGGCTCAAACAACGATCTCTGACGCAGCTACCACAGCCAGGAACGAGTGGTTATTACACCGGTTAAAGTTCACCAATATATTTTATTCATTCAGTTATTTATTTATTTTCAAATAGCAGGCAAACGTTGGGTTACGTTAAGCTCATATCCTTTTTTTAATTTTAATTTAGATGGAGCTGTTATGGCGAGGCGAGGAGTATGAAGAAAGGGAAATTAAAATAAATAAATAGTTAAATAAATCAGGTGAAAAACGGAAGTATTTAATAAGATCTTAAATCATTTAGACTTGACATTTAATTTCCAAAATCTTCTCTCAACCAAGTCACTTTCAAACACTGGGCAAGAGAGAGACTCACTTTCCTCTCTCTCTCTCTCTCTCTCTCTCTCTTACACTAGCATTGCAGCTCTTTCTCATTTACCTGAAAAAAAGATGAATTGGTAATTAACTCACACCTGGATGTACGTCATATCTGATACAATTTCCGCTGAGTTTTGTATCCAGCAGGATTAACCCTTACTCAACCAGATGCATTTATTTCCTATAGGTTAACTCGTTTGCATATTGAAGCGTTATTCAGAAGAGAGTGTTTTAATTACTGTTTTTTATCATCATTTTTAAAGGTCCGTTGTTGGACATCGGCCTTCCACAAGTAAGGCAGGGGGTGATGGGCCTTATCCAGACATGTTGGCCAATGTATACATGCCTTTCTCGAATGGCATTAGTGCAAAGTGAACGCAGACCGTCTCGGTCGGGGTTTGAACTCCGCTCTCCTGTCCCATTACTCTCCGAGCTGTTAACCACTCGGCTAGCTGGCACCTCAGATGAGAGTAATATGCTAATACTCACCATCATATGCGCATAACGCTTTCCACATTCCTCCGCGAAAAATATTAAAATACGATCTGCTTATGTAGCCCATGATATCACTGGTAATTTTTCTTACATAGATACGTTTAAAGGTTAATTCATTCTAATAATTACACGTATAGTGTTACAGCAAGGGAGCCTTCCATCAATTTATATTGCAAATATATTTCTGAAGTACAGTAAAATGTATTAAATAAATACGCCAAAACTCATTCACACTAATCATTACATATGTAATGTTGGAGCAAATACTAAAAGCATACATAGAAATTAATTGGAAATTATTTTACTATAGAAGACATTTGAATTTATTTTACTATATAAATGCATTGCAAATTATTTTACAATAAAAATATATTGCAAATTATTTTACTATAGACATAACAGCATATTATTTTACTATATAAATACATTGTAAAATATTTTACTATAGAATTGTATTGCAAATTATTTTACTATTGCAATGCATTGAGAATTATTTTACTTTATAAATGAACTTGAAATTATTTTACTATAGAAATCCATTGTAATTTGTTTTACAATAGAAATTCATCGAAAATTAATTTTTTTTTATAAAAATGCATTGCAAATTATTTTACTATAGAAATTAATTGCAAAATATTTTACTATAGAATTCACCGGTAATTATTTTACTATAGAAATGCATTCAAAGTGTATTAGCTGTTTATGTGACGCGTTATAATACGTAGAGGATTTATTAAACAAATATCTGAAAAATTTTAATAAATCTAATGATTAAATGTATAGCTATGTAACACATAATTAACGCATATATCGATACTTATTGGAAATTATTTTACCATAGAAATGCACTGCAACTTATTTTACTCTAGAAATGCTTTGCAAATTATTTTAATACTAGCTGTTTATTTAAGACATGATATCACATAAACAAATATGTGAAAACTTTCATTCATTCTAATAATTACATTTATAGCAAATACTAAAAGTGTATGTAGAAATTCATTGGAAATTATTTTACAATGGAAACGTATTTAAATTAAATTAAATTTAATTTAAATTTTATTATATATTACAACAGAAATGTTTTGCAAATTATTTAACTGTAGAAATGCATTGAGACTTATTTGATACTTTTT
>VCCN01004184.1:7108451-7120261 GCA_006491835.1 Architeuthis dux | reverse complement strand
TTTCCACGTTTGAATTTCACCTGCTGAGGTGTTTCCATAGTCTCATCGGTAAGGTACTGTCTATGTCAGACAGATTCCCATGGATACAAGTGAAAATCTCATCAGAGTCTAATTCTTTATTTCTGATCAAATAAGATGAAGATGAGAAAACAATCTAGTAAAAAAAAATATTTGAGTAATTATTTATTCATCACAACAGAAATAAATGTTTCGTATTAATAAGAGACACTATACTCATAAGTCCGTGGAACTTAAGGCTCGAAAAAGAAATAAAAATTAATGGAAAATGATTTATTTAAAAATTATTTCCGAGTGGAGTGATTTCGAGAACTGAATGAAATATCTGGCGAGACACTGGAAACGCTGGGTAATCTGACAGATAAACAGACTGAATCAATTTGTTCAAATTCACCGAAATATTGTACTCCTCCAACAGTATTCATTTTAAAATTTGCTAATGTTAGTATAGCCTAGTTCTTAATTTAATAATGTGACACTTATCGTCTGTGGCTCACGGAGATCTTAAGGCGTACCTCCCTTTTCACTGTGCAAGAGTTTTCACAAGCCCTCGTACTCATTTAAGCACGCGAACTCTTCATTTATATTCTTTTCATGGTAAACGACCCCAACATTCACTCCCAAAGAGCGATTTCATGGCATAGTCATTGTCCGAAATTCTTACCTCACTCTAAGCGCCTGTATTTCCAGCCATGCGTCTTCTCTCGCCGATCTCTAGAGAGCTATAACCGCTTTTAGGAAACGCCTTCTCCTCAAGTTTCGCCAATACAACCGGTTATGGTAAGTTCATTTCTAATAGAACAATTGTTCCCATGTACTTTTTAAATTGATTATGAATGTTTTTAACAAACGCTTACAAGGGTAGGACTAAATACTTAATGTGTTTTATATTTCACGGCAAGTACAAACCGTAAACCAAAAACTATCAACATAGGTTTCTTCAGTTTTTAAGTTGGTTTGGTTGGCTGGCTGTCTGGTTGGCTATATACAGGCCGCAACAATGCAGCTAGAGGGCTGAAAATTAAAAAAGATGACTCCTTATTATGTCTAGAAAAAAAAAGCTTTTTAAAATTAAATTCCCAAACTAAATAGGTTTTTAATGGGGGATCAATTTACAATGTAAATCTTTGCTAAATTGACCCCTTAGTTTGTGTCCGGCAGCATTCAAGCTTTTTTTTTAATTTTAATAATCATTGCCCAACAGAAGGTGATAGAAGTAACCTGTTAATTGAGCACCCTTTTTTCAAATTTTTAATTGATCACCCCCAACACAGCATGCTGCCAAAAGACGTTGGTCACGTGACGGTTTCTATTGAGCGACTAATCAGAGCTGTTCCTGTTTTCATTGTGAGACAAGAAAAGCAGAATCGTGGGTAAGAGGTCTGAAGTCTTATCTTAAGTGACAGGTTGGTGATGTTCTTATCACACATTCGCTGACTAGAAAGAAATTACAATTTAAAAAAAACACTTCTTTAAGCAATCAGCTTAAGGACTGAAAATATATGCAAGCTACATGCAAAGCACAGTACAGCTAAGCAATAGGTTGAAAGTTAAAATATCCCCCCAACGATGTATGAATTCAAACCTGCAGATCATTTTTCTTATAATTAATGGCAGATGACTTTGATAGATAAATTTCCCAAAGAAATAAATTACATAAATTAAGACTTATTCCTTAAGGTGTTGATTGATTTAATTATAAATAGTAGAAGTAAGTATACCATGGCGTGGTCACCCTTCTTTCTACGATTACCCACACATATTTGTCGTATGTGGAAAGGCACGAAGACGGGGGACAAATGGTGGCAAATTAATCTGTGTTCTTGTGTAAGCGTGTGTGTGAGTTTGTTTGTGTGAATGTGTGTGTGTGTGGACTAAAGGCAAAGGCAACAAACAGTTCGTTCAAAGGAGAAATCCGTGTAGACTTGTCTTTTTTTAGTGACCAAAGGAGACCAAAGAAGACCAAAGCGGCTGTACCTTTCTTTTGTAGAAGGGAAATGTTACTTTTGTTTATTCACGTCCGCTGTTATTGATTCCTCTTCACTGTAAGTGTAGGCGACTCAGGCTGTATTCTTTTCTCCACATATAACCTGCCTCTTTACACAAATGAACTCTGTCAGCTTAGTGCTCTTCTCTGTGGAAATAAAGATAAATCGTCCTGTATGATCGTAGTAAAAAAACAAAACACACGGCAATAGCGTTCCCTTTACTGTTTGCTGTTTTACTGGTCAGCTGACAAACACAACAACCCATTCGCCACCGAATGCTCGCAGATACGGACGTATCCCCTGCCGTTCCAAATTTGAGACATATTGTCACTACTAGTCTTTTGAGATTTTTCTGTTGATTGGTCCTTCTTCCGGTGATTCAGCACTTGGATGGCCAATCACAGTACGCCACACACCCTTATGTCCATAATGGATTTTTTCATCCGAGCGTTACTCTTTGAACTAAGTTAAAACTTAAGTTTTAAACATTAAGATGTCCATCACTTCCATATTTTAGAGACACACTTATAAGTAAATCCTTAAAATTCTGTATACAATATTTCAAAATTCTTCATCCATTTGGTCAATATTTGAATACACCAGTAAGAAATATAACGTATTGCTGAAGATATGTATAAATTAATTCAAGTTTATGTAAAATGCAAAGTTTGCGGAGACAGATATCTAAATTTTAAGTTACTATTGATAGTTAATTTTATATAATGTTATTTGCCTTACTTATACATTCTATTTGGGTTTATCTCAAAAACAACAAAACAGAATAAAATATCTGAATATATTGCCTACAACGATTAGAAAAGCCGTAATACTATTTTGAATTTTCATTACATGAAAACAATACTAGTAAAAAATGAATAATGCTTGACCATTATTAATTTTTTAGTGGTATTTTTTCCATCTTAATTTACCTCTGTCACCGAAGTTGAAAAGAGGTATATGTTTTTAATTGTTTTTCATCGCAACTACTGAGGCCGTCAGTCTGCGGCCATTAGTAAACAGAACGGATCTGAAATATTAAGATGATAGGAATGCTAGTCAAAAATCAATAATGGATGAGAAGAGTCATTGACATTTCAAATTTCATTCAGGCAATTGAACTACTTATTTGTCTTCTTGTTATTGGCATACTATAGTTGGTGTCTCTGGGGTATTTCTCCGTTTTAGAAGTAATATAGAACGAATAGATGTTCCTTTGGTGGGTGCTGTTTTAATTCTTCCTTCAGTTTCCCGGAATCGTCAACGTGGCTCTCGTTGCTGGGGTTGAGCTAAACCGGTCGGTATATTAACCACCATTTCTTTTCTGTTCGTCACCATACTCTTTCATTACGGATTGTACAACCGAAAAAGACTGTAGAATGGTTCAACCAGAACTTTGTGGTAACAACAGAAGCAACACAAAGAATGAATTCAACAGCATAAAAGAAATTATAATTTTAAAAAAACCTCTTCTGACTGAACATATATGCAAGTTACATGCAAAGCACAGAACAGCTAAGCAGTAGGTTGAAAGTTAAAATATCCCCCCAACGATGTATTAATTCAAACCTGCAGATCATTTTTCTTATAATTAATGGCAGATGACCTTGGAATGATAATGACTTCTCAAAATTACAGAAACTGTCTTTGTACACCTGAAGAAAGTTGTAAAATGAATCGGCCGAAACATTGTGGTAACAATGAAACTTTGCACACACACTCCGCTCAATGTGTATGGAGTAAGGAACAGGTTTTTCTTTTTTTTGAAAAAGATTAATTATCCTCCTAAAATGTTTTTTTTTAGTGGGGGGTTCAATTTACAATGGAAGTTCATGCCAAATTGGTCCCTTAGTGTGTGTCCAGCAGCATTCACACTTGGACGTTTTTTTAAAAATTTGTACGTTTTAGTGATCATAGTCCAAAAAAGTAAAGAAAAGTAACTTACTCAATAATCACCGCTTTTTCCAATTTTTTTAATTGATCACCCCCAAACACATCATGCTGTCAAAAGACGTTGGTCACCTGCCGGTTTCTATTGAGTGACTAACCAGCCCTGTTTCTTTTTTAAACCATAAATTTGTAATTCAAAGCATGCTGGTAGTATTTTCATCAAGGTAACTCTACCACCACCACTGCTTAATTTACTAGGTAAAAATCAGCATATATGGGTGCCGGTGATTCATAATTTCCCTTGGAATGCTAGTTCGGTATTTTTTCTATTTCTTTTACTTTAACTAGCTTACTTGTCCTGGCTGTAGCGGGACAATAATGCAATTGAGTATTACTAGTAATAGAAATCTACTCAAATAATGAACAGTGTGATTTTCTTAGTTCGCTGTTCGTAACACTCGACTCTTCCACTCAGGTGTACAAATTTGAATGATGAAATACTTCCTATGCTATCCACCATTTGAAACTATGAACTATTCAACTGAAACAAATTTACTATTTTCTTTTTCTGAAAAAGCATCGTTACATAGAAATTCAAATATATCCGTGAATGTTTCCACGGGTATTAACTAGTATTTACTAAACGCCCTGTGTTAACATTGTTTGTAAACTCATATCGCACGACGCTGAGTAGAATTTCAAAGTTTCACTCTTTCAATGTCCCTTTGCGAATATTCAAATGACGAACAAGTAATAACGGACTCAACATAAAATGTGTAAAAAGCATGAATAGAAGCTAGGTTCGTGCAAAAAGAATATATATTTGAATTTCTACGAGATGATATTTTTTTGGAAAAGAAACTACTGAACTCGTTCAGTATGAGTGTCCATTGTTTCACATGATGGATAAAAGATATTTTTATCAGTAAAACTGATACGTGGAAGAGTCCATTGTCACGGACAGAGAAACAGAAAAAGTCAATGTTCATTATATAAGTAGATATTCGTGCAAAATATGACCTTCCATTTAAAAAGAATATATAGAATGCATGAACATATTGTGGATAATGCACAATTGTTTGTGATTGACTTCATGAGTTTAAGCTTAGGCAATCAGTGTCTCGCAGATATCAAATTCTTCATGCCAGGGAAGAAAAGTAATACGAGGTCCGGAGAGTATCAGGCCATTTTGAATATTGTGAGAACCGGTTTCGTAGCTTTGGTGTAACTTGGTGTAGTTTCCAGGGGTGGGGGGCACGACTCAGTTCGATGCAATAAGTCAAATGACATGTCAACGTTGCAGCACCGGAACGATACCTTCAGGGAACACCTGCTTGCTTATCATCAGTAAGCTATCACCACTGTTACAAGATCCGAGACGCTACATAGGTAGAACTCCAACGTGGCTTCGGTTTGCAAGCCTAGAACGGACTCACGAATCGTCGCCGCCTGGCCTTTTGTAGCCAAAAGCTCACCATATCCGTGTCAATAGTGCTTCACATATGGGTCACTGACGCTCCACCTCCGCAAGTCCATTTCCACCTCTTCGACACAACAAATCAGAGGACATCTGCGCATACGGGAACAGTGTCTTGTGGAATGACACTGAGTAAGCTTTTGAGATATTTTTTATAAAGTTTTGTGACGGATCCTGGAATTATTTTCCTTGGATCCATCCAAAAATATCATCCAAATCCATTCTCCCTTAGCCAATGCGCCACCATTCGACAAAATCTCATTGAAATTCATTGAAAACTTTTGGAGATATTGTGTGGACAAAAGTTATTTTAGACCAAAGTGATTTAGACAAAACTGATATTTGCTAAGACGTAATCCATTAATCATTTAAATCATTAATGATCAACCTGTCTCAAGTTTATTTCCCTAATGTAAACCCGAATTGGTGTTTACTAAAACCTTGATGTGATTCGCCTGTCATTTTATTGTCAAAAGTGCGCACATACGATTCGGTGGTGGATATTTTAAGGTCACTCGTGTTTGTATCTGGCATATAAGAAGATCACTGGTTTTGAGATGATTCTGTTTTTGTTTTTCTCCAAGCGTCGTCTTATCTGCCAATATATACAGCATTTGTATATATAAATAATAAAAGCTTTTTTCATCATTAGGGTAGTGACTTATTTGTTTACAGACACACCCCACACACACGCACACGCACACACACACGCACACACAGTACACACACATACGTAAAAAAAATACAGAAAAAAATACCTTTCTCCTTGAAAAAACTTTGAAATTAGGTTCAATTACACAAACTTATATATAAACGATTTTATCTCGGTCGGCACGCATGAATATATGGGAGGATGAAAGCACCGATCGAAATAAATCGGTGAACTTCATATCTGTTCGATGACGCCCTCACACGTACAAAAACGGTTGAATCAGTCGATGTACTACGCAACATTTTTTGGACCGGATATTTCTGAGTTCAATCATGACTCACGCTGTAGTCACATACAGGGTGTTTCACAAAAGACGCGCACTTAAATGTCATGCTATAATATTAGTCACGTGGCAAAACTGTACTCAGAGACAACAGTGTGTAGCAGTTGAAATGATTGCATCATACGCTAGCCTCATTCAGGCATCCATTCCTTTGTGTCAGCTATATCGTTTTCCAATGTGATTACGCGTTTATTTAATGAAATGCATACAAACCTGCATCCAGATTAAAGCAAATCACAAAGCAAAAGCACCTATTGTGATGTTAACATGTATGTGTAATTAGCATCTTTTCGTAAGCTTTTTTGTAATATGTGTCATTAAAAACAATTTTTTAAATAGTTTAAATACAAGTTGTTAAAAAGACGGTGTTCATCCTTTTTGAAACACACTGTATAAATGGAAAGATCGCGTCTTAAAAGTTGAGAGCTCCAACTTACAACGGATTGAAATTACTTCATACTACTGAGACCACCGAATCCAGATGGGTTTGATTTCTGATTACTGCTTTCCAAAGTAAAGACGTGATGAAATTAAAAAGAGACGGCAATAAATGGAAGATATGTGAATGCATGCAAGTCGTCACGTAACAAAATGCACGCAAAAGAATCTGAGAGGGAAAGGCAGCAAGGAAAATAGCTCGACATTTAGAAACTCTTTCTAAAATTTGGGAATAATTCATTTCTTTAGAATAATACTGTTGGTGGTTATTTGCTTATGTATTTATTTTTTCTATAATGGTGGCTCAGACGAAGTGGTTTAACTGTTAACGGCACGGAAATGGAATTCGTGAACCGAGTTCAAATTTCTGCTGAGTTTGTGTTTGTGATCACTTCGCACTGATGCCCTTGGGAAAAGCATGAATCCACTTCCTGTCTATGTTTAAAATTGTAGGGCAGATGGATCCCTTCATGCCTATCCACCTAATACAAGCCTAATCTGACAAAAACATACAGCTTGGCAGTCGCCTTATCTGTCTCGGCCAGCCGAGCTACAAAGGAAAGGCACCAAGACTAAAGCGTACGACTCGGTCTTCGCGAGCAGATCTCCACTGAAAAAAGGGTCTTCCTCTGAGCCTTACAAGCGAGGAATAAACTAATAACAAATACATATTTAATTGTTTAAATAAGTTTACTTTCGTATTTTCTCCCGTGTCTTCCTTTTATGAAATTCTTTCATTTTTCTTTTTGATTTCTTTTCATACTCGTTCTTTGAATCAGCTTCCTGTTGTATCTTTTTGAGGGGTTGTATAATAGTATTTCACCGTCTAAAACTCGCCAAACATTTCAGCATTTGATTTGCAGCCGTTAGCTCTAGTAGCCAAAACAGTGGAGCAGCTGTCGGACATAGACAAGCCCCCCCCCCCAAGGTAAAAAAATAAGAAGAAAAGAATGCGGCTTAGTGTCGCAGCTGGAGTTTATTCTTTATTCGCGATGTTTACTGATGACTGGTAAATTGACGGTCTGCGTAGTTGCGTTTAAAACTAAAACTTAACTAAACATTAAGATTAAAGAAATACTAGTCAGAAATAATAACGGTTGACAATACCCCTTCAAATAAAAATTCAAGATAATATTACTGTTGCTAAAACGATTAGTGTACGTAAAAACAAAAACATCAACTATGGCGCCGAGCGATCGGGAAAAAATAAAGAGTAAGACTATATGGTTAGATTTGATCTTCTACAGCGGTTAGCTCTAGTAGCTCAAACAGTAGAGGAGCTGTCGTACATAGATAGGCTTCCCAGGTAAAAAGGGATGTGAGTTTGTATCTTGATTAGAGCTCATTCTTATTTCTGATCCGCGCTTATCCATTTACTGATGGCCTTAGACTGACGGTCTGTGTAGTTGCATTGAAAAGCAACCAGAATTAAGATGAAAACATACACAAATTAATAATAGTTAATCACGGGTGTAATTTAACGCCCACTGCTGTTTAAACCCGTATGCGTAGGTAACATTTAAGTTTTCTCTCCATTGCCGCGCTCAACGTGGGTAATTTTTTGTACTAACAAACTAACGTTAGGGAAAATTTTCCAAATTTTGACCTAAAATTTGTTTCAGTCATTTTTGGTACCAAGTCTGTATATAGAGTATTGAAAATCAACAAGAAATAGATTGTCAATGGTCAGGAATTAAGGCAAATTCTGCCGACAGAATACATTTATTATATGTATAATTAGTTAAGTGTGGCGTTCTTTTTGTAATTGTCTCTGATAGAATTTCGTTTAGAATCTACTTATATAATACGCCAGGTGTATGTTTATATTTTTGTCTGTAAATTTTTGTCAAATTATTTAAATATATTATTATTTAAATTTTTATGATTACTTTTTACCTTCATCTTAAATTTTATTAGTTGCCCTTTTTTATTAGTTGCTCATAAAAAAATTATTAGTTGCTCATAAATATTTAAATAACAATGATTTATAATACTTCATCTAAGAAAATTAAAAACGGAGAAATAAACTAAAATTGTAATGTTTTTCTAGCAAAGAATCGCAGTTACTCATGTGAAGGAGACGAAATCATGGTGGTTATCTGAATTTAACATGGAGGCATTGTTGAATGAAATTGTCTGCTCCAAGTTAGACTCGGTAGCGTAATTGGTAAAGCAGACCAGGCTAAACGGTACTTCCCCTGGCTAGAGGGTGTGGGTTCGAGTCCCACCCGAAGTTTATTCTTTCTTTTCCAATCAACGCTATTTGCTCGCTGCCGGAGGGTAATCCGCCTGAGCAAAAAGTTGCGATAAAAAGCAACTAATACAATTCAAGAAGTAGGTAAAAAGTAATCATAAACGTTTAAATAATGATTTATAATACTTCATTTAACAAAAATACAAACGGAGAAATATATTTAAATACAGACGTCATTTTTTAGTTAAATTAGCTTCATTCTATTTCTTAGGCGAACTTTGGATTAAGCTGAGCCATATCTTTTTATTTTAGTTTTCGCTGGAAAAATAGTTCAACTGTCTTCCTTCCTCTCTACCTTTATCATTGTCTCCAGTTATCTCCCCTGCTTTCTTTTACCTCTCTTCCACGTTTCATATTACCGTATATAAACACCTGCTAAACTTGAGATAAATTAGCTGCACATTCTTTCCCTCCTACACAACACAAGCAATGATAACAGCGTCCAATCCTATATCGCCGTCTGCGTTGCATGGCTGACGTAATTTACGAATGTCTGAGATGACTGTTACGACATGGGACATGTGCAGTGCGTGGCCCGAGTTATACGGCCTTACAGTTAAGCTTACGGTCTTGTTTGTATTGTCTTTAATGTTACGTAATCATCAACGGAAAGTAAAATCTTTGAAATAAAATAACAGAAAATACTGGCAAAAAATGTTTTCTGATTTAGCTTTATAACTCATGGAAGGATTGCACGACATTGCGTGTCTCGAATTCTCGGCTGATTTTCTCACTGAAAAAGGGCCTCGTGCTTTTTGTTATTTTTAGCTATGAATTTCTCATAATTGCAACGTCTTTTTGTTTTTCTTTTGTTTGTGCTTTAAGGATTCTGAGACAAAAAAAAACGCTGGGGAGAATCATCAGAAATATCGTTATGAACAATTCGTGGGTATCGGAGAATTTACAAACACTGCAATGACAACTAACAAGAAAGCCACCTCGTATAATTTTGAGAAGAGTCATTATCAATCTAAGCCTTACTGTCTTTTTATTTTTATGTAACATTATTTCATGAATTTTTATGGCAATTTTGTCCCTGTGGTTGTGGATCCTGAGACTCAACGATGACATTTTACAATTCGAAAATGAAAATGTCTTAATGAAAGATACCTTCTATAATTGTATTAATAGTCATTATCAATCCAACCTCAGATTATTTAACTTAGTTTGTGTTGCTTCTGTTGTTATCACGACGTTTATCCATTCTACGGCCTTTTTAAGGAGTACAATTCGATATATAGGTAGGTATAGAGGTGGTCTCTCTTTCTAAAACTATCCAGAAAATGATTTTTCAGCCTTTTCCATCTCTAAATCTTCTTTATTACCGAGCAACACAAAATGGCGTTTATGGTCTGTTTTCTTTTTTTTAGATGCAACGTTATTTCATGAATTTGATGGTAATTTTATACCTGTGATTGGTGTAGCTATCCAGGGGCGGATCGAATTTTTGCCGAAGATTTGTATTTATTTTCAAAGAAGCTGTCGCTGTATATGCCAATTCCCAGACGTATGTCGCGAGACTTCGCTATGAAAGTTTTGAAATTATTTCTGAAATATTTATTATTTGTAAAAAATGGAACTAGAATGATAGTTCCGTAGCATTTTTGAATTTTCAAATTTTGGAAGACGGTCAACTCAACAAGATCACATACACACATTTTGAAACGTGTTTTAAATATACTTCCAGACAACACTTAATTTCAGTAGCTGATATGCCCCGAAACGCAATTTAGCCAATCTTGGATACATAATTTTCAAAATCTTTTTGGGTAGCATGCCCCCAGATTCCCTAAAAGCACCACCTCCAATTTCCTTTTCGAAGACAGTCAGCGCAACAGGCTGCATCCGCCCCCTGCTTCTGCTCGATTCTGACGTTCAATAATGACATTTTACAACTTGAAAGTGCTTAACAATTGAAAGTGGAAATGACTTAATGAAAGATGAATTCTATAACTTTAAAAAAGATTTATTATCAATCTGACCTCAAATTATTGAACACGTGTTTTGTCGTAACCACAACGTTTCGACCGATCTATTCTACAACCTTCTGCAAGTGTACAATTCGTAAGGAAAGAGAGGGTTTTGGTTTTTTTTTAGAATATGGAGGCGAACGGAAAAGAAGTGGTGGCTAATATACCAACCGGTTCAGCTCATTCCAGCAACGTGAGCTACAAAAACAAATGAATTTTTTAAAAATATGACTTCTTTAACTTGGGTATGTGCTATTCAACATCACCAACCAAGCAATTAAAGCAGATTTCAATGCTGTTTTATTCCTGTATGTTGGCATGTATACGCAAGTTTATGTGAAAATGTAAATAGTGGTAAATGCGACTGGATCATGTAAAAGTTGCAAGTTTACAATTGACGACCAGGAAGAGGTCATAAATTCATTTGAATTACCTCCTGTCTAAGGATTTAATTTAAGATGTAATGACATTCACTGGAAGTAAACATTAATTAATACATACATTTATGCTATTTTGTTTTTTAGGTGAGTGCTTTTGAAAGTCAGGGGGAAGTATATATCCTTAATGCGCTAAAACGTTTATCGCTTATGATACCCACCTTTTTATTTTTCTAACAATTCTATTTATAGTACCATATTATAAGATACCATATTATAAGACTAAGCGTCATAGATAGCCAGGTTGAGTCTGGAGCCGAGTCTTTAGATTTAGATGCATTTAAATTTATAAAAAAGAGGCGGAAATATCTTAATTGGATACGCTTCGGAAATTGGATTAATTATA
>VCCN01004184.1:7013800-7025808 GCA_006491835.1 Architeuthis dux | reverse complement strand
CCAGATTTGCCTAGTGGGTATGATAGTTACGGCTAACCAGATATGCCTAGTGTGTATGATAGTTACGGCTAACCAGATTTGCCTAGTGGGTATGATAGTTACGGCTAACCAGATTTGCCTAGGCGTATGATAGTTACATCTTTCCTAATCGTGCCAGTTGTCAGTGTTAGACCCTAGGCAAAAACCAGCATGTTGAATGCTTATTTCCTAAGTAGGCACTTGAAAGATTGGCGTAACACAATCTTTACCCTCCTCTCTCCTACCCGACCCTTTGCCGTAGTTAAGCTTAGTAAGTATCGATAACATACTTTACCAGTCCTGCCTCGTGACTTCGGTGGTTTCATATTTTCAAGGCAGACAGGCTCTCTCCAAATGGTAGACTAGCGTAAAACAATCTTCCTACCCGTCATTTTCTCTCTCATCTAACCGTGTGCCATACAAGGCTAAACTTAGTAAATATCGTTATCATAGCTAATCCGGTCTGTCCCATAGCTGAGATAGTTACGTATTTTCCATCGGTGCCGGGGGTTGGCGTTCGAGTCCAGACAAAAGCCAATATTCTGAATGCTGACTTTCTAAGTAGGTCAGCTGTCCCTACTTGGGATATTCGTACAACACAATCTTCTTATCCCTTTTCTCCCTGTTCGGCTTGTGTCGTAGTAAGTTAAGCTTAGTAAATCTCGATAATGTACCTTGCCAATTCAAATACTTGGTGCGCATTTTAGAAACATGTGTATCTCATTTCTACCGCTACACGTCCCAATTGGATAATTGACGTAACACAATCTTCCTACCCGATCTCTCCTCATCTGGCCCTGTGCCATACACGGTCAAGTTTAGGAAATATTGATAACATTCCCCGGCATCGCAGTTCTTGGAATAGCACTGTATACACATGAATATCCTCTTTTTCATCAGTAGTGCCAAACACGCACCAGCCTTACTGGCACGTAAATATTCTCTGCACATAAATACTACGGTGTCAAACATTGGTTATACATTTCCATGCATATGGTTTTAGGTTAATATGTCAGTCGTAGAACATCCGGTGAGGAAGTTACACAGTTATAAAATGTATCAAACGTATATTTTACTGAAAACAAATATTTTCTTGCTTTCTTTTTCAACATTTTTAGTTTTGTTTGGTCGATTTGATCCCTTCGCGTTATATCCGGTCCAGCTACTGATTCGGGACAGTACAATTTGCTACAAGTTTTTTTTTTACTGGGGAGTCACCAGAGTTGGTGGTACTGTGGTGGGGGTCCTGGCGTAGGTAGAAGGAAAATGACGAGGGGGAAATTGCAAGACACAAGTGTTAGACATGCTGATACCCACTTTGTATAATCGTCTGATTGATTAGCCCAGTTTGGCAGCGTGGCTCCCTCCGTTGCTGAGGAACCCAAGTTACGTTGGTCTCCGCCGTGAATCCCTTTCCTTACATCCGTCTCAATCGGGACGACTTAAAAGCAAGAAGCCACCAAGTGCTACAAGCCCCTAAATACATCCCCTGTAGGCTTTAGATTCCGAGTCTTTAATACAATTTTAGAAATTGGTCGTCTGGTCTATTACGCTTGACAAAAGCACATCGGTTTGCGCCAACTTCTGACAATCTTATCTGTTATTAGCCTTTTGTTATACAGGTTCCTCCCGCAATCCGAAAATAGAGCTATGAAAACCTTTCATAAGCCAAAATCGCGTAAAGCGAAGACGCAATTATCATTAATGTATATAGATAAAACTTTGAGCATTCCCTGACTAAAAAATGGTGATGATGGTATGTTAAGCGGAGTTTGGGTTGGTGAGAGCTACAGGAGACTGAGGTGTAGTGGAAAGACGAGGGGTGTGTGCGCTGTCTCAATAACGGCACACTGCGAAACAAACGCTGATCGCTATTTTCACTTTTCGCCTTTTTTCGTAAAATCGAATTAGTGGCGCAAAGCGAACTTTCGAAAAGCGGGGGAAACCTCTATTTACCAAACTTAGTACAAAGCGAAATTGAACGAAATCAGGGCGCCACGCCACGAGGCAGTGAATAGATAGATACTTACACAGACTGCAGTGTGTTCGATCTTCACTGGTTGTTGCGTACTTTTGGCCCTGTGTCGTAATAGGCTAATGTAATACCAATAATCGCCTCGCCGTGGAGCAATGATTACCACGCTAGTCTCGAATGCCATTATCACTGCAATGAGTTCGATCCAACATCGATGCACCACATTGATGTGTACCTTATGATATCAATTCATCCTTCAACTTCTCGAATAAAAGAAAATATCGTGAATATTCGAGAAGTTATTCCTTGCACTATTGATGAGTTAGCATAAATAACTATCGGGTTAAATTCAAAGTGTTTTGACTTAACATCTTGTCATGTGTCGAGTCTCTACAAAATTAGTCCACCTTCTGGAGGAGGATCAAACAAGTCGTTTTGCCGTGTGTGCAGACTGGAAAGAATAGTAGAGAAATGAACAAGGATATCCATCGAAGGTTATTACGGGTGACAAGATTTGAATTCATGACAAAACTCAATATAAAAGCTTTTATAAAAATTACATTCTGTTTTCGTTTCATTGCCTCCTCTTGCTTCTCGTATTTTACCACCACGGGTTTACGGGTAGGACACAAACATTTTCATCTTAAAAATGGTAGCTTGAAGAAAAAAATCATTAGTTACGTTCAAGGTCGTAGAAAAAAAGCCATAAATACGCAATCTCATCCTCTGTCCAAATAGTAGTATATGGTTATGATATTATATTTATATAAGAACATTTGCATAAGAATGAGATAACTCTTATAGCTGGGCCTTGGCGAAAGGCCTGGTTTATTTCCCACAAGCGCCAATAATCGGTCTTAGAGTCCAGGATTTCGAAGGCTGATTTTCAAGGCAGTAACGTTTTCCCTCATTGGAAGTATGGTACAACACTTATTTCAAGCTGGATGCATTTCAAGCTTGATGCATTAGATGGCTGTGTATATGTCACCTACGCCAGCAAACGGTGTTCGGCACCAGTTAAAAGCCAGAATTTCGAATGATGATTTTCAAGGCAGACAGGCTATTTCAACGTGAAAGATTGATGTAACACAATCTTCCTAACCAAATTCCTTCATATCTAGCTCTGAGCCGTACTTCACTAAGCTGACTAAATATCAATAACTCTTACAGCTGGGTCTGCTTCAAATGCAAGAAAGGACAGGCTTTCGGATGCAGATTTCCAAGGAAAAAAAATCCCACTTGAAAGATTAGCGCAATACAATCTTCCTACTCAAATTTACCTCACTAGCCTTGTGCCGTACTAAATTTGGCTTATTAAATGTCAATATAGTACAACTAATAGTATACGAGGTGATACCCAAAGGTTCGTAGAATTTGAACACTGCGTGCGAAACAAATGTAGCACGAACTTTTGCCACTACCATTCCTAAGCCAATATGCAGACAGAAGGCAATGGGACCACCTCAACGGAGACGTTGGAAACTAGGTGTTAGGGTAATCAATTATTTTATTCATAGTCATTCCCTAAACTTGTGGGTAGCACCGCGTAGAGTGGAAGATATTTGTAAGCTAAACAATTATGTAATTTCATCATTTTCTGTGTATAACATATCAAAGGTATTTTCAAAATGACATTGATTTTAGTGTTGGTTTACAGCTTCCTTAATGAATTAGATATTTCATGTTACTTGTTATATGAGTTTATTTCTGGACTTTTGTAATTGAATACAGACATATGTATCGATCAAAATGGCTGCTATGAAAACACTGCCCAACAAAATAATGTAAAAATACACGAAGCTCTTTCCACTTGAAAGATTGGCGTAACACAATCTTCCTCCTTTTATTTTCCATTATTTAGCCTAGTTACGTGTTAAGCTAAGCTTATCAAATATCTTGATATTGCATAAATCTGTCATTCCAGCGATGATGCTTTCAACCTATAAGCATATCAATTGAGAGTTAGTTCAATGAGACTTCCGAAGTTTAACCAGATCCGAAAATTGCTTCATTCGACATTCATACATAGTTTACTACAGTATTAGCAAAGCATGTTTTTGCCATTGCTGGTAAGAGAACAACGTTATTACCTTCATTCTCTTATGAAGGTTAAATAAAACACGTCATATTTCCGATTAGAAAGAATACACACTCAATAAAAACAAGGTTCAGTAAAGGTTCATGTTTCATTGGGTCATATTGCCAAAAAAGAAAATAGTTACACAGAGGGCTTTTGACATGGTTGATAATGGTGATTATATACTTGAAAAATAAATGTAATTTTTTGTCAAACTCCAGCCCAAGTCTGTTTTGTTTTTGTTTTTGTTTTTCTACTGTAACAACAGCAACAACAACAATCCTCACCAAAATTAGTGGAGTAAACTCTTCACTGTTGGCGTAAAACCAAACCGATATATAAAATTAACATCCCCTTACCGTGATTTAAAATCACGACCAACTGATTGGTAGGCGGCTGTTTTACCGACAGAGCCAAATTGACGAGTCTTACAAATCTACGAAAGTTTATTTTCTATAAATTCGCAAGACCTTATTTAATTCTAATAAATGAATACATTTATACTAGAAAATATATACATTTATAATTTGTTTTTATTTATCATATACACAATACAAAAGTTGCATTAATCATCTTCAGCCGGAATAGAAGTAGCAGTGATGTGTGACCCTGCAGCAGCCAGGCTTGTTATTGCAGTTGTTAGAAGGGTGCGTTGCCGCGAGCTAAGGGTTAGCAAGCTGGTCTTGCAGGTCGTTATCACTGTGTAGTGAGTTTGATCCTCACTTGGTGCCCAATATTATGACTTTGAGCCAAAAGTAAGCTCAGCTTAGTCAATAACTATTCTGTAATAAATGTTGGAAGGGTGCCAGGCCGTGGGTTTACGGTTAGTTAGCTAGTTTAGCAGAGACAACAACTGTATAGTCAGTTCTAGTCTCACACATGTGGTCTTGTGCAAAGCTGAGTAAATACTTGGACTCCCCATCGTAAGGGTAATGGTTAACAAGCTGGTCTCGCAGATCATTACAATGAAGTGAGTTCGATCCTCACTGGGTGCCCCACAATTGTGACTTTGTGCCGAACTAAGGTGAGGTTAGTAAATACATTTAGAAGAGGACTGTGCACCCCTTGTGCGAAACTGATCCAATCATCATTTCATTTATTTTCTGGATTTTGAACTGCAATACCAATTAGGAAATTATCTTACAGTCGTAGTAGTCTTTAGCTAACACAAGTATCCCCTGCTTTTCGAAAGTTCCCTTTACGTCACTTTTTCGCTTTTACGAAATGAAGCTAAAAGCGAAAATAGCGTTCAAAGTTTGTTTTGCAGCGAGTCGTTATAAAGGCAGCGCGTAGCTTCTTCTTCTCTCCGGCAACCCAGTCTTCTGTACCTCCCACCACCCCAACCTCCGACAACTCAGGCTAACATACCATCATCATAATTTTGGGAGTCGGGGAAGGCTAAAAAAAATTCACATGAAAATTAATAGTAATTGCATCTTCGCGTTAAGCCATTTTTGGGCTTACGGAAGGTTTTTATGGGACCGCTCTACTTTTAGATAACACGAGAAGGCTGTACCCCGAATTTATTGCTATGTACATTATATGTTCTCAGCTGAGAGAGCCTCACCAGTTCGCCAATGTAGAGAGTTCGATCTTCACTGGGTGCTCTCTACTGTAGCCTTGTGCCAGACTAAGCTAAGCTGAGGTCAGTTAATACCTATATTTTTTTAGCTGACAAATATGACAGCTTGTACACGTGTGTGTGTGTGTTGCTCTAAGTGGTCAAACAACAAATCATTCAACTATACCAACACTCCGGTACGTACACAAGCACAAACAAGCTGTGGTGAGGGCAGTGTACCTTTCGAAAAAAGAAAAAAAAGACACGCACTCTCCGTGATTCATCTCAATAACAACCATCATCATGACTACTTGGGATTTTTCTTCCACCGCCGACCCTGCCCACCCTCGCAAAATATAACCACCGTCTCTGCCCCCGGAACGATGCCATTTCTTCTCTAGTCATCTGGTTTATATTAGGCCAGTCACTAACGGCCGACACTAGGGAGCGGTGTAACGGACGAAATCTAATGGTTTGATATATCACTTTTTATTCCTCCTACCGCACCATATTATGGAGACGTATTTCCATTTCCTGTGGGCCCTTACCGTTGGCCGATTTTCTCCATTCAAGGATCGGTACCATTTCTTTTCTTTCACTTGTTTACTCTCCTTTTTATTCTCTTCATATCCTTCCCAACCTCCTTCTCCATTTTTATCGGATTTTCATTTTTATGACTACACTTTTTTTCATGTACAATCTATGTTCAATCTCTATGTTTTTTCTAGTGTGTGTTGGAGGGGACTTCTTTCTAACACTGCAAACACATTAGATTCTCTGGTGTCTTGCTTTTTGGGGAAGTTTGCTGCTCTTTGCTTTTTGTTCAACTCTGCTGCCTTTGAAAGTACTTCCATTATATACGACTTTCACATGTGGATTAGGATAACAGTGTTGCCACTCAACCAGCTTGGAAACATCCTTCCGCTGAAACAGGAATAGAGAAGTTGTTAAACACCAATAGTTTCATTGAAAAGTTAATCACATATAAAGGGCTTGGAATTATCACGGTATAACTTGTTGTATTAATCAAATTAAAACTAATTAGGATTTTGGATTTAGATTAATTTCTTTTCAAGTGTATTCGGCTGGCTTATGTTATAGGATCAAGAATAACGCGACAGTGTGGCCTGCCTTGTGAGGAAAATAGTTACGTATTTCCCAACATTGCTAGAAGTTGATGTTCGAGCTCAGTTACAAGCCAGGAATTTGAATCCCGATTTTCTAAGCAGGCAAGTCCTCCCAACTTGAAGGATTGGAGCAACAAAACCTTCTTCCACACATGCCATTTGTTTTAGTGCTGTACTAAGCTAAGCTTAGTAGATATCAAGATAAAACCAATAATGGCATACGTCGACTTTTTTTTAACTATGCTCTCATCCAAATTAGAATTTGGGGCCTATTCCTTCCATAAACAATTTCTTTTTGGAGAGAAACAAAACACTATTCGAGTAGTCTGTATTTTGTGGGAGGAGTAAGCAACCTAATGGATAAGACAATAGTGTGCAGAATTGGCTCAGTGATTTCAAACATGATTATCTTCACTAAATTCGTTATTTCGTGCAGATGCCTCCAACAAAATAATTGCCTACGATATTATGTTATAATTGTATACGAGGTGCTACCCAAAGGTTCGGAGAAACGGCCACCTCGACGAAAGTAAACTTTGACTGAAAATTGATTTTTATTATTTCCTTGTGGAGAGATGTATAAAATCTTCGGCGAGGCGCAGGAAATGCTGAGTAACTTGAATGAACAGACTGCTCAATCTTTTAAATTCCTGGAACCTTTGGGTAGCACATTGCATAATATTATGTTATAATTCTTTATAATATTAAAATATCCTCCAATATTATGTTATTAGTGTATACAGTAGTATATTAATTTACTAAGCGCATCTTAGTCTGGCACAATGTCACACCAGTGGGGCATCCGTTAGAATCGAACTCACTACACTAGCAAATTGGTTTGCATTACTAGCGTACTAACCATCGTGCCATGGTAGGTGCCATACAGTTCTATGTTATAGTTGTCTACGATGTCTAATATATTATAATTGTTCACACTATGATACATACAGATAAATATTCCTTCAAGTTCTGATTATCTTACAAATGGTTATAAAACGGCGATCCGGCAGAAACACTTTCGGGGCGATAAGAAAAGCGTAGAATTTATTACGAACAGGAGTTTGTATAATTTGCCATATATTTTTAATTTCGCTGCTAAGAACTGTAAGAACCCCCACCTTGTTTGGATCAGGAGACTTGGTTTGACTGATTAGCTGTTAGGGCCGTTGAAATCTTGGAAAAACCTCCCTGTTTTTCTATTCATAAAAATCGATATACTTTTGCTTCTGTAGAATCTTCAAGTGTTCGATTTTTCTTTTCAATTTTATAGTTCGCTTTTATTGATTACATTATGACATTTTATTGGTAATCAGTGAGAACAAGTGGCTAGAAAATATGGCCTCCTGATCTGTGTTAGTAGCAAAGAGTGTCTCATAATAAAACCGACATTTTTGGATGTTTAGCTCTGTACATACTACTCTAAAGATACTGAAAATTGTGCACGTAGTCCTCTCGGATTTTCCTAGCGTTTACGACGAGTTGTGCACACCACACAAGCTGTGCACAATCATTAATATTTGCCTCTTGTCTTGTCGAGTTTAATGACTGGTGGAGAAAGTGAACCATGTCGTTTCGTTTTTTGCTTCTGAAACTGCTACTCCAGCTTTATTGCTCGGAGGAGAGAACGACCTATCTGCTTTTAGTCCTTAGTCCACGAATACATCTGATCAACTCCCAGACTTTTCGTCGCCGCTTACAAGCTCCCACTTCTTACATGCGGTGTGTCGATACCTGATTGGTCCAGCTTTCGGTGACTTAGCATCCGAGTGACCAATCAGAGAGCCGCTTAGCAATCACTTGGTCGTGATTTCAAATCACAATTGGGAATTTTATTTTTATTTTCTTTTGATTTAACGTGACGGGATAGTGTTTACTCCCCTAAATGTGATGAGGATTGTTCTTGTTCTTGTTGTTACAGGAGAAAAACAAAGTCGACCCCAACTTGGACTGGAGTTTGACAAAATCTGCTAAAACCTACAAGACAACACTTGAATTCTGGACCGGAGTCACTTCCCCATAACTTCCTCTCTTCTGCTTGATTTTATCAGGACGATTAATCTGGTTAGTCGCTTTCCACGTGTTCAGTGTATAGTGTATAAATAAATACTTGAGCTCAAAAATAGAAAGGTTTCACAGTTTTACATCCCGAGACTGGATATTGTAAAGAGCATCACTAACAATGCACCATACTGAAAGGAGAACCTAATAATCTTCAACCCAGTTCTTCAATGCTGGGTTCTTACACGTGAGGCGTCTTTCGGAAATGTTGACAATTCATATCTGTGTTTGCTCAGGTGGCTTTCTGATTCGAGACCTATTATTCACTGTATCTATTGCGAAGGGCGAATGAACGAAGAAACTAAAAACCAAAAGAAAAAAAAATATATATATATAAAGCTACAGACGTAGAATAAGTATATCAGTTACCAATTAGAGACATGAATTTGTGGACAGAGATCGGCTACGAAGAATTTAGGCCAGATTTATAGACTAGAATTTTGTTGAAAAAGATTGTTTTTAAAACAGGCCTTCTGATATAGTAGGGAATAATTTGATCCTTAAATGTCATCACGTTTGTTTTAATTGATACTAAGCAGATACTAAACAGGTCTGGTTAGTCACTCAATAGAAACCGTCACGTGACCAACGTCTTTTGGCAGCATGCCGTGTTGGGGGGGGGCAATCAATTAAAACGTTGGGAAAAGGGGTGATCAATGAATAAGTAACTTTTGTAACTCTTGCATTTTGTTGTCACTAAAAAAAGTCTGAATTTTCAAGAAACAAGAGGGAATGCTGCTAGACACAAAAAAATCAATTTAGCATAAACTTACATTGCAAATTGAACCCCCAATAAAAACCTATTGGGGGGGGTATTTAAAAAAAAACAAAAAAAAAGATTTTTTTTTAGACATAATAAGGAGTAAATGTTGAAATTTCCAGCCCTATAGCTGGAGTGGTGGCTAGTACGCGTGATACATACATACATGGCCAGCCAGCCAGACCAACATGAAAACTGAAGAAACCTGTGTTGACAGTTTTGGTTGATGGTTTCTAATAATACTAAACTGTTATTATCAATTTTTGACCAGGGTTTCTTTCATCATAATTCCTGTTCCTTTTTATCGTCACTCCCAGATCGTCATTCTACGATCATTACTATACAACGTGGATCGTAAATAAAGAATAAGTCTCCGGCAGGCTCTCGGGGATTAAGGATGCGAGTTCGAATCTCACTGGAGCTTAATCTTTATTTCTAATCCACGCTGCTTTCTAACGTTCGTTGAATGGCGATCTGGGAGTCGCTATAAAACGCAACTGAAATTTAAGATGAAAGAAATACTTGTAAAAAATTAATAATATTAATTGACAATGCTTCATCTCTCGAAATTTGAATAATATTACATCTAATACTAAATTGTTTGCCAATATCTAGCAGTTTAGTGATATGTGTATGTCTTCGAAGCATCCAATAAAATGCCTAACATTCTGTGATGCTAGTTTGTTTCTTAGCATAACATCAAATGAAAAATCTCTAAATCCAGGTATCTCTCGCTATTCGGAAGTATGCTTTACGTCATTCTTTCGCTTTTGAGAAAAAAGAAGAAAAGCGAAAATGGCGTTCATCGCTTGCTTTGCGGAGAACCTTTATAGAAGCAGCGCGCACCCTTTTCCTCTCTCACTCTCTCCCCTACACCCCAGTCTCTTGTACCCTCCACCATCGCAACCTCTGACGACTCAACTTAAGATATCATCATTCTGGGGGTCTGGGAACGCTAAAAAAATTTTCCCATACAAATTAATGGTAATTGTTTGTTTTTTTGCTTTTTGCTTTTTTTGCCATCGAAAAGGAACCTTTTTTGCCATTTCGGCTTACGAAAACTTTTTTTATAGGAACACTCTACTTTCGGGATAACCTGTAACGACATCCAATTCTGAAAGCTGACGCGATCAATCAAGGCATTTCTACAAATCGGTTTAGTTAAAGATTTGAAAAAAAAACCAACTTAATTCTTGTTTGTAGCTAACGTTAATTGTCTTCAGAGAAAATTACTATTCATTCCTCTTCTTATGTGAGCTACTCTGCGTCTAAAAGCTCAAATCCGACCTGATCGTGCGTACAAATACTACAGATCACCTGAACACTTTCTTTTTTAGTGCCAAAACCTTTACAAGTAGGGAAGACATCAATACAGCACGATCAGAATTCTTATCGTCCGTCGATTCATATGGTATAATCTAATAGCAGCCGTGATAATCTTCCGAGCAAATATTGTTACTGTCTATCAGAAGAGAACTGTTGGGTACTGCGAACATAAAAAGGAGGCAGGTTCCTTTTCGATGGCGACATTTCCGAGTGTAAGTTTTCAACAACAGGTCTTGGGGAACGGTCGTTGGGATATGGTAGGTTCCGTCTATTACGATCTCTTCGAATAAGTCAAGACAATTGCAGCATATCTTCATTATAAAGAAAGCATGAAGAGTGAAAAAACTTACGCAGAAATGCCCTGATTTGTCTTTCCTCACCAGAGTGTCATTCTTCAGAATGACAATGCAAACCCATACTCTACAAATAAACTCAGGATAAGGTGCCGAGCAAATATTGTTACTGGCTACCAGAGGAAAACAGTTGGGTACTGCCAACGTGAAAAGGAGGCAGGTTCCTTCTCGACGATGACATTTCCGGGTGTAAGTTTTCAACAACAACAATAAACAGTGAAAGGAAAGTTTGTGATTTAATTACGCAACTTTTTGAATTACTGACAGGATGTGTTGCCCTTGTCGGTCGCTCCTAACGATAAGGCATAAATACGATGAGCCTGGCAGTGTTGATAGTTGGCGCTAGTTTGTCGTCCGACAGGCTGTTGGCGGGCCCCGGCCATATATCTCAGAACCAAGGACTACCAGCGTTGCACATGTCCCGCCTCATCCTACGCAACATTCAACTTTCCACTGGTTTATTTGTTTTTCTTTGGTAATCTTTCTTGCCTTTTGGATTCTTTTTGTCATCTCTCTCTCTCTCTCTCTCTCTCTCTCTCTCTGATAGGGAATAAGAGATGGGGGAGACAGATTGGGTATTAGAAAAGACGGGGTGGAGGGAAAAGGACATGATTTGGAACGATCGGGGTGCGAGTTTTACAGGAAGAAACTGAGCGAGGGTATGGGAAAAAACAGAATAAAAACAGGAGTTTGTAAAAATATGAATGTTGATGGAGATAATTAGAAAAAATGGAGAAGAGTGAGAGAACTTCA